>BQNB010008337.1:5157-75685 GCA_026074375.1 Tanacetum coccineum | reverse complement strand
GGTCCCATCGGGTGACAAAGTCGTGGGCATCCTTGTAGATCATGGGCCAATAAAATCCTGAATCAAAGATCTTTTTAGCGGTGTAATTAGCACCGTAGTGTCCCTCAGTAGGTCCATTATGGCAAGCTTCGAGGATGTCAAGAGCTTCCTTGCCGTGCATACACCGCCGAATCACTTGATCCGCACATATCTTAAACAAGAAGGGGTCGTCCAAAAAGTAGTGTTTGACGTCTTTGAAAAATTTTCTTTTCTTGCTTAGACGACATCCCTTTGATCACAAAATTCCCCGCATGGTAGTTTGCAAAATCGGTAAACCACGGGGCATTATCATCACCACGAAAGGTAACCATCCCAAGTGTCTCGAGAGGAAATGTTTTCGTAATTTCCTTTGATGGGGATTTTCAAGTCTAGAAAGGTGGTCGGCGGCGAGATTTTCTGCTCCTTTTTTATCACGGATAACAACATCAAATTCTTGGAGCAACAAAATCTACTGGAGCAATCTTGGCTTAGCATCCTGCTTAGCGAGCAGATACTTGAGAGCTAAATGGTCCGTATACACTATGTTTTAGACAAGACAAGATATGGCCGGAATTTCTTGAAAGCGTACACTACGACAAGTAATTCTTTTTCTGTTGTAGTGTAATGTACTTGAGCTTCGGTCATGGTTTTGCTTGCATAGTGTATCGGCTGGAAGTGCTTGGTCTTACATTGCCCCAGGACGTCCCCAATAGCAAAATCACTTGCATCGCACATGATTTCAAAGGGCAAGTCCTAATCGGGGGCAACTAGAATTGGAGCCTGGGTTAACTTCATCTTAAGGGTCTCAAATAATTCAATGCATTCCTTCTAGAAGATAAACGAAGTTTCTTTTTTCAAGAATGGGGTATAGGCGGGCGATTTTGGAAAAATCAGAATACAATAGTCGGTAGAACCGGCATGACCGTGAAGAAAACTCCGAATATTAGTTCACGGTAGTGGATGAGGCAATTTTGAAATGACAATTAAATTTCGCCCCTATCAACCTCAATCCCGGACTTAGAAATCTTATGCCAAGGACTATGCCTTCTTGACCCATAATATAGCACTTTTTTTCCCATCTAGCACAAGATTGGTAGTCTTCACACCTTCTGGTGAGCATTTTGTCTAAATGGGAAAAGGCAAGAGGAGAAAGAATCACGAAAACTGAGGAAATCACTCATGAAGAACTTCTGGTTTTCTCAATCATATCGTTGAAAGATTGCAACCATTACAACTTTGGAACGTGCCCGGTGCACTTGCCATAACCCAAAAGGCATGCGAGATAGGCAAATGTCCGTAAGGGAGGTGAAGGTGTTCTTTTCTTGATATATGTGGTCAATCGGATCTGAAAATAGCAGAGAATCCGTCAAAAAGCAACTAGTACTCATTTCCGGCTATCTTTTCAAGCATCCATCCATATATGGTAACGGGAAATCGGTATTTACGAGTTGCATCATTGAGTTTTCGGTAGTCGATGCAAACTCGCCATCCCGGAACCACCAAGTTTGGTATTTAATGCATTTTCTTCATTTTTCACCACATTTATGCCTCCCTTCTTGGGACACAATGAACCGGGCTCAACCAGGGACTGTCAGAGATAGGTAAATAACCTAAGGCATAAGAAGTTGATAAACTTCTTGCTTATAACCTCATGGATTTTGGGTTAACCCTTCTCTGATGTTGAAATGAAGGGTTGGCCATTTTCCTCCATCAAAATCTTATGGGTGACGAAATGTGGATCTATCCTTAATATCAGAAATCTTCCAAGCTATGCATGTTTATTGTACTTAAGAACTTTGATCAGGGCGGTTTTATCCTCATCTTTCAAGTTTTTAGCGATTATGACGGGTAGTTTGTCATCACCCTCCAGAAACGCATACTCAAGATGGGATGGTAAGTCTTTGAGTTCAAGGTCGGGAGGATCTTCACATGAAGATTTAATCTCTTCAGGTACATTTATTTCACAAACTGGTGACGGAGGGAGATTTGGGTCACTATTGATTACACTTAACAATTCCTCAAGGTAAACAGTATCTCCCTCAGAATCATAGATGCCGTCAACACCTGGTGGTATTGAATCATCATGTTCAAGAAATTCATCGATCTCTTCCATTAGAAAATCACTTCCTCCGAAGGGAGTGAAAGATGGAGAGCGAGAATCGATCATAAGGTCCGAAGTAGAAGTGGGATTGCCACTTTCAGAAATTTCAAGTACTTCTTGAACATATTCTTCACAAGCAATGTCAATAACATCGACTCGGTTAACCGATTCAATGATATTGTAGGAGAAAGTCTTAGTATCACCAACTTTGAAGGTCACGGATTGGTCATCGTGCCTAAGGGTCATTTGTTCACCGTGAACATCGATCAAGGCACGTGCCGTCCTCAAGAAAGGTCTTCCTAAGATTAGGGGAACCCGAGGATCGGCAACGTAATCAACGACCACAAAATCGGCAGGAAAGAAGAACGTTCCAACTTTCACGAAAACATCCTCGGCGATGCCGGTTGGAGTAGAAATCGTTCGGTCGGCAAGTTCAAGTATCATTCGGGTTTTGGTCAAAGCTGGGAGACTTAGTTCTTTCCAAATGGAGAGAGGCATTAGGTTGATGCTTGCACCGAGATCGGCCAAGGCTAAGCATTCATTCATCTCCGGAAAATCACACGGTATAAGAAATCTACCGGGGTCTCCAAGTTTCTCGGGAAACTTTTTTAGGATAACCGCCGAGCAATTCTCGTTTACCGGTGTCTTTGTCAACTCAATTATCTTATCTTTGTCATTGAGGAGCTTTCTAAACATTGGTGCAAATTTGGGCATGTGTAGGAGAGCGTCCGCGAAACTTAGCTCGAAATGGAGATTCCGAAAAATCTCCATAAATTTTGAAGCTAGAAGATCGTCTTTTTCACGGAGCTTCTCTTTGTTGGCCCTTGAAGGATAAGGCAATGTTGGTTTAGTCTTTGAAGCAACAACGGGCTCACCAATTTGGTCATTAGTTTGGACCACCGGAGGTTGGATGTTTTCGGTGCTTGGTTGCACCGTATCCTTTGTCACCTCGGGTTCATTTTCCATCTCTTTAGGAAGAGAAGAAATTGAAGGTGGAATTTGAGGTCTATTATAGGATACACTACTTTGGGTAGTGATTGCTTTCACATCTCCTTTTGGGTTAGCAATGGTGTTGCTAGGAAGAGAACCCGAGCCCGAAGTAGAAGCGGTATTACTATTCACAAATTTGGTGAGCAGGTCCGTTATATTGGTTATTTGGCTTTGCATGTTTTGCATCACTGCATCGTTAGCTTTGATGTAGCTTTCAAAATCAGCCTTTGACACACCATGTGCCTGAGGAGTTGGAGCCTGGTAAGATGGAGCTTAGTAAGCTGGTGGTTGATTAACCGGGGGTCGAAAAATTGGGCCTTGGTTGTAGTTATTCCCCCAATTTTGGTTGTAACGGTTCTAATTATTCCCTTGGTTTTGTTGAACAGGAGGAAAACCGGGAGGTCGAACTTGATTTGCAACCATCGGAGGTCGATAACCAGTGTTTCCTTAGTTGTAGTTAACTGCGGCGGCTTGTGACACGTACTCTAGAATATTGTCATGATAAACGTTGCCATCGGTGGCGGGATAATTTCGGTGAGAATGAGCACCATCGTAAGTTACACAACTTTCCTCGATCGCTTTTACGGTAGCGCGAGCTTGGGATTGGTTTTTCTTGTCAAGAAGCAATGCTTTCACCATGTCTTTAAGTTCAGCAACATCGGGTGAAATACCGGGGGTAGAAGAGCTCGTACTCACTTTTGAAACAATGGCCTTGCTTCGTGATTGACAAACTTTGGACTTGCTCTCAATGATTTTTAGGCATTCTCGAGGCATTTTATCCAGAAAGTTACCACCCGCGGCGGAGTTCAATGAATCTTGATCATTCGAGTTCAAGGCATTATAGAATGTATCGAGTTGATGCAATTCTGAAAACCCATGATGCGGGCATGCCCGAAGACGATCATTGAATCGGTCCCATGCTTCATAAAATGATTCGTCAAATCTTTGTTGAATCCTTGTGATTTCATTACGAAGATTTGTCGTCTTGGAGGGAGGAAAAAATTGGATGATGAATTTTGAAACAAGATCATCCCAAGTTAAAATCGATTGAGATGGTTCTTTTTCAAGCCAAATCCGGGCTGCTCCCTCGAGGGAAATTGGGAAAAGCATAAGCTTAACCGACGTACTCGGGACGTTTGGGAACTTCATCGTAGAAGTGATCTTGTTGAAATATCGAATGTGAGCATGCGGGTCCTCCTTGTCATGCCCAAAAATTGTTTATTTTGAACAAGAGTAAGCAAACTATGCTTGAGCTTAAAATTTTCCGCGGTGATTGCGGGAACAACGATTGCATCCTCGTAACCCTTGGTGGGTGCTTGGAGCATTTCCGCCATAGTACGATTATCGGCCATCGTAACTACGGGAGGATTGGGAGGTTCTTGATTATTATTAGGTTTCTCAAGATCAAATGGTTCAACAGAAGTCTGTGGGACTTGTTGTTGTCTACGTCTACAGGATTGAGAACGAGTGCGCATGCACTAAATAAAGAAAATTTATACTAATTTTTTTTGGTTTTTCAATAATCTGTTCACAATTTATTTTAACGGACAACGAGATAGGAGAACTTCAACCAAATAATCGACTTACTTCATGATAGCTCTTAAAAAGATAAACGCACAGGTGAGCGGAGGAGAAGGAAAGCACGGTACTTTTAAGAACTTTTCTCCTTTAGGGTCGTAGTTCCTCGGAACAACCCGCCTTATACCCACTTTATAGCTTGTTTAACTTTTCAAGGTGAGCCGTACCTTGTAAGTGACACAAATGGCAAGTTTTTGAATCTTTTGTTTGGAAACTTATTGATGGATAATACTTCAATGGAAAGTATTATATGTTGGTGTTCTTTTACCAACTTGGTGAATTTATTTATTATTTCTTATTATGGAATTTTTTTTATCTTTTTGATTTATCTTTTGTATTTATATGATAATTATACTAATAAAAGAAAATGAAAATTATTTTTGTATTTTTTATATTTTTATAAAAATAGAAGAAATATTCACAAATTAAAACACAAATTGTCAAACGTTACGATAATCGTTTCACAGCCTCCTCGGCAGCGGCGCCAAAAATTGATTCGATTGATAGTATATATATATATAATACTAGGCAAATTCCAACCAATTGCCCTTGACCAAGGCAAAAAGTCAAAATTCACAAATAGAATCAATATATATCCGGAAGTTTGATTTCCCGGGTCGTTATGTCCCAACGAGGTGTGCAATTGAAAATCGAATGACGAATTGATAATCGATGTTTGAATGGAACGAGGTTATGATTGGCTTTTCTATCACTACAATTAAAAATGCAAAAACGATTAAGAAAAACCTAAGATTGATAACAAGAAAGTGATTTAACCCTAAAAACGATAACGAAAACCTAAAAACGTGAGTTAAAAACCTAAAATCTCAAATTTTAATCCTAAAATCTATTTTTCACTTTTAATAAGCTCTAAATGACTAAAAAGAAAGATTAAAAAAACTAGATTAAAAACGGAGGCGTTTAAGGCTAAAAACGCGAAGAAACGAGAACGGGATTCAATCCCGTTCTTTAAAAAACGAAAAGTTGCAAATTTAACCCTACAACTGAGATTCTATTTTTCCTAGGTTCTAATTGATAAAATAAAATTTAAAAAAAAAAGAATTTTATTTTTTTGATTATTATTTTATTTTTTATGAATTTTTTATGTTTTTAATCTAAATAAATTATAAAAAATACTAAACTATTTTATAAAATTCTGAAAAAAAATTCAGAAAATAGCTAAAGTTATAAGGAATCCTAGAAAAATAAATTGGTTGACACATCTTATCGCAATAAGCTGTTAAAAAGCAAAACAGTTTATAAGCTTATTGAGCTAAAACGTGTATAAGAATAAAACAAACACAAACTCTACCGGATGAGCTATTGTAGCACAGCGGTAGAGTGTGTGTGTATAAAGGGTTGAGGGTGTTGAGGTCTCAGGTTCGAGCCATGCCCACCTGAGATTTCCACCTTCCCTTTTTATTTTATTTTTTCAAAAATTTTCTTTTAGGACTTGTAAAACACACAAAAATAAGCACTTTTAAAACATGGACTTTTGGATGAAACTAAGTAAATAAAGGCTTAATGAAAAGCACCAAGAAGAAGGACAGAAACACTTACCTTTTTAAACTAAGGTTAAATGCTAAACTAGATGGCTTATTAAGATCAAATAAGCAAATGGGAAAGGAAAATAAGCAAACACAGATCCCTAACAATCCTAATAAGCAAATTCAGACTAAATAAGCACAATGGAATGAAAAATAAGCTAAGAAATACAAATAAGCTATCTGACATAGAAAATTTATGCAAAACAGACAAACAGGCCACTTTGGGCTTATTTTTAAGCCACCAGACAGACACTTGAGGCTTTTCAACTTATAAAGTCTAAAAGCTTGACTGAAAATCTTTACAAATTAAGAATCAAAAACAATTTTGAAAGAAAAATAAGCCAAAAAAGGGAATGAAAAAGCTAGTTAAGTCTTTTTGATTTTTAAGTTTAACTAAAACTGTTTAAGCTTTTTATACAAATTAAGCTAAGTGCAATAAGAGTGGGCTTATGAAAGCTTACTAAATAGACCTAATAAGCACTAATACACAAGTAATAAGCAAAATGTAATGGGTTGTAAGCTCAGATAAGCAATTTAGAACTTAAGCTACAAGCTAGTTACAAAACAGACAAATGGGCACCTTTGGGCTTATGAATAAGCTCAAGGATGGACTCTAATGAATCTATAATCTAAAAAAAGGAAAAGAGGACATAAAAAGCTATAAGAAAAAGCAATCTACAATTATTTTGAACAACTAATAAGCTAAAAAAACCAATTTGAAAACACTAGTATTAACTTGAAAGTTAATACTGTTTGATCAAGTTAATACTGTTTAGCTAATTAACTACAAATAAGCAATTGGAAATGAGAAATAAGCAAAGAAACACACTTAAGAAAACCTAATAAGCACTTAAGTACAAGAATCAGCAAGCAAATCACAAAATAAGCACAAATAAGCACTCTCAGCACCAGGGGAGCTTTTGAGCCAAACAGCCCAAAAGGGCACTTTTGGGCTTATTTATAAGCCTGAAAATGGAGTCTTGAGGGAAAAAGGCTTATATAACCTTGGACATTGGCCTATGGACTTCTAGGATCAGCAAACTCAAAGGATTTTGGATCATAAATAAGCCTAGAAAAAGGGCTTATGAAAAAGCTTTAATACTAAATACTAAGTTTTTAGGTTTCTTTAAAAGACAGCATACAAACTGCAGACCTAACTTAAGCTATCTTAATAAGCTTTGACTTCAAAACAAGCTCTAACAGATTGAGCTTGGTACCCTAAGAGCTTATGCAAGAGTTTTCAGAACCTAAGAACAATCATAGCTTATCTAATTTTTAGCTTAAAAAGTGACAGTTTATGACATGGCTTATCTTGACAGATTTTGTTAAACTAAAAACTACAAATGCAGTAAGAATACACTATACTCTAATGCATTATAACATTCAAAATGGACATGAAAACATGGACTATTATCAATATTAAGCAGTCTAACAAAATAAATAAATTTAGCAGTCAAGAGTTTAACAGACTTAAACCATAACTATTTCAAACTTAGCTTTTAAGATTTAAACTATAAAAATTAATTAAAGCTAATGATTAGACCCTAATTAAGCTAATAGACACAGGCTTTATGACCCCAACCCAATGCTTAAACCAAATTGACCCGTTTTAGGCTTATGCCAAACACCCCTTTAACTTTTAAAATGGCTTTTGCAAGCTGATTTAAAGAGATTAAGGGTGAGGTTTTTAAAAACCACTGATTATATCAACATATTAAGCATCCATGAACAACTTTTAATAGAGATTAAGCACTCAATTAAGCTTATTAACAAAATGACAGATTTAGCTAAAAATTGACAGTTTTTAAGAGAAACTTAAACAAATGATTTATAAACTACAAGATTAGAACTTTAAGCATTAAACAACATCAATAAGCATGAATAAGCACATTCAAACAGGTAAGAAGCACTAATAAGCAGAAAATAAGCAAATGCAAGTAAATAAGCTAAAATGGAGAAAAATGAACTCACAAGGCCCTTTGCTCTAAACAAGGGCAAATAAGCTCTTGAGAGCTTTGTCTACAAGCTCCAGCTTATCAAAGATAAGCTGGTATTGTCCATAAGCCCATCCTTTTCTGGCTTATCTTCCAAAAGTAAGCTTTGGTATTTGAGGTGAGTATTTTTTTGGTTTTTCTAACTACAAACTTAACTCTTTTTATAACTTACTGCAAGTAGGTTAATATTAAACCCTTATAAAAGCTTTTGAACAAAATTTCATAACAATTTAACAATTTACGACTTGAAATTATAAATTGGGATTTTAACTTGAAAACTCAATACTTCATTAATTGCTTAAGAAAACAGATACAATGCTTAAATTAAAGACAGTGTGAAGGGCTCATAGTCTTCAATCCTTGGCCATTGCATCATAATAGTGGTGTAGTTTTTATTTCATGCAGTCGTTGGATTGTTCTTGAAAGGTGTGGGATTGCCAACATGGCCATGTATCATGTGACAAAGGTTTAGTGGGTTGAGGGTGAAGGTTTAATCCTTTGTGTAGTTGGTGTTGCAGGGTAAAGAGGAGGAAGACAACCCGTGAGTTGTCATGGGTTTCTTTTGGGCGGGAAAGTTTGTTTTTGGGAATCAGGGGAAAGGTTTGGGGTGTTGACACATTAGGACCCTCAATGATATATGTACTCTTGCATTCATAGTCCTTGTGGTGTAAAGTTTATGAGGGGTTGGCAAAAACAGCCCCTCATTGTTATATATGTTAATGCACCGTAGGTCCTTTGTGGTGTAAAGTATTTGATTTTTGGCAGAATCAGCCCCTCCAAGTTATAAGTGCTATTTTACAAAGACAAGCCTTGGATAAAGAACTTTAAGGTTGTGAGTTTTGGCCCTTGAAGTTATATATGTCATCTTTGCACTTTAAGTCCTTGTAATTCAAGTTTGATAACTTGACAACTTTAGGCCCTGAAGTTGTATTTTCTTTGACTTTGACTTTGACTTGACTTTGTCGGGGTTGACTTTGGCTTTGACTTTGACTTCTTTTCTTGCTCTTTTCTTTCTCATGCTCGGTTTTATCGTTTTTGGCTTTATTTTTGTCTTTTTCTTGAATATCCGTTTCCTGCACAATACAAATGCAAAACATACAAATACAATGTATTTTTGGTACGTTATTAGTCATTTAAGTCCGTTTTTAATGGAAAATGGTATGTGTAATTAAGCACATACCAACTTCCAGTGCCCGCCTTCGCTACCCTCACTTTCTGAGAAAGCTTCTGTGTATTTTGAATGGGAGTTTCGGCTGTAGCTGTCTGAGCGTGCGGACACACTCTTCCCCCTACTTCCTAGCGTTTTAAACACGCCTCTTTCTTTCGACCTCTACCTTGGTGATCTTGACCGCTCACGTCTTATTCTTGAGGATACACTAGTTCTTGGGCTATGGGAGCGCCTAGATCTATGCCTTTTTTCATGTTCCTTAGTGTCAATCATTTTTGACTCGGAGTACCGTGATGTTCCAGAACATCCTTCAAAGTTAAGCCAGGATTTTAGTTCCTTTAGCTTTTCACTTTTTTCTTTCTCCCGGTTAAACTTCTCGGCCATGATTGGCAGCAGCTGCTTGTAATTTTTGTCGCAATATTCTCGGAGGGTTGCGTCGGACGCGGGCCCACCTCGATCTTGGGTAGCTGGCTCATTTCCTCTCCCAATCGTGTTCCGTACAGCAGACGTGGATTGGCTAGGAGTGGTTCGTTCATGATTGCTCATGGTGAGTATTTTTGTAGAACGCAGTTGTATTCTGGTTTCACGGATGACGCCAACTTGTTAGTACAAAATACGTAATGGGTTAAATAGATGGATCCGGGGAGTGGTTGGACCAGGTCCAAAGATGAGATCTTGTACTAAATGAGATGATTCCCTGCACAACGAAAGGTAAACCGTTAGTCTTACCGTGGGGATGGACCCCACGATTGGACTCCGACGTAAGAGTAAGTAAACATATTTGTCAGAGAATGTGAGAGTATGTGTGTATGAAATGTGGTCAGGAAATCATACCTCGTGGGGTGTCAGAACACCCATTTTTATAGGTGAGCCCAATACTAGGTCTTTCTAATATTTCGCTCATATCTGTTAGTGGGCCGAAGTGGGCCCCCTGTCTAGCAAGGGTCCACAATAGTCATGTTTTTGCGGATGTAAGTTCCCTTCCGCGGATGTTTCTTAGTCCGTAGAAGGTCTGTCACGTCTGGCTTATCTCTTTCGGGCCGTGCCAACACGGGACTGGGCTTAATCTTAGCCCATCATATTTTAGTTTGCTTTCGTTGGGCTTGGAGCCCATTATGAAAATATAGTTTAGGCCCAGAGGCCTGGTAAACCTATTATATGTCATCAGTTACAAAACTATCAAATCTAGGTCAAAACAGTAAACATTACCAAAGTCGTGCATACCGCTGCAGTCGACCGACGTCACCTTTCAGCTTGATAAGAGTCTTGGGTTTTTGAGGAGGGGAGTGATAAAATGTTGTAGTCTTGTAGAGTTAAATGAAAAAGTAGGTGTTGATTGTTTTTTTCCTTTTCTATTCTTCTATTTAAAAATAAGTGTTTTTTTAGTTGCAGATGTATTTAGGCTTAAGATTTGGTTTTAAATTTAAATTTGCATTAAAATTTTGATTTTTATTTAATGTAACTAAGAAAAATATATTATAATAAAAAATATATATAAAAAGATGAGTAGGAAATATAAAAAGATGAGTCAAATAGAGAAAAAAAGACAAAATGAATTCACACTTTTGTTGAACACCATCCTTCGTCCTACGCTTTTTGTATAAGGCAAATATTTGTCAGGGTGTTTGGTTTATGTTGGGAATGACAATTGGTATAGGATTCGGAATGGGTTTACAAACCCACTAGATTTGGTGGGTTTAAAAAATGGCTTGTTTTAAGGGTTTGATACTCATCTTTATACACCAAACCCACCAACCAAACAACTATAATGAGAAAGAAACCCATTCTTTGATACCCATACCCTTAAATCAAACACCCTACCAAATAGTCAAACAACTATTTTTTTCTTTTGAAGCCCAAAACTTAACCCGAACCCCTAAACCAAAGTACCAAACGGGCCTTAAGCGTTTTGTTATGGGGAAAGTGATTGTGTGACTCTTGTATATGTAACGAGTGGGATGATACCTGCGCGTTGCGGCGGGACCGATTGATAACCGACGCATTTATTAGATAGGTTAAGGGTGTGTTTTGAATGTTTTTTTCATTAATATATATTAAACTCAAAAAGAATGTTATAAAATTGTACGCATATCTAAAGTATATCAAAATTGGGCTCGTTTTGTTCGTAATCCAGATGTCTTTTTGTCGGTATATTTTTATTTAAAAACTCGCTACATATTTGTTAAATATTTAGTAAATAAAGTTTGTTATATAAAAATGTTGTAAATATTAGAAACTTCAAGGGTTTTTTGTAAAAGGAAAAATTAACTAAATTTTTGTTTTGGCTTTGCTTTGCTGTGGTTGGTCTTGCACAGGGAAAAGAAAACTACATGACCAAGAAACAGTAGCCCAAGTTGAAATGAAACAGTAGCCCAAGATGAAATGCAAGCCCACATTGCAGAAAATGACAAAATCCTATGATGCATTTTAGTATAATGTATAATGTATAATTAAGCTTGGGTGTAAAACATATTAAAACAATTGAGTTTTGATAAAGCATAACTTTTGATTTTCCTTCTATGTTGTTAAGGTGAACACCCAAATATATAAATACTGCAGTCATGAGATTTGTATCGTAACTCTCTAGTTAAAAGACCAAATCATATTCACAGTTTCACACATATCAATACTTTAATACGAATTTCACTTGGCAAATAGAGTCAGTACAACATTAACATCTAAGAGCTTATTGATCCATATGGGGTATAAACTAAATGCATTTGTAACAACATAGTTCTAATAACATGCTCATATATCAATATATCATAAGTTGATTGCCTAAATTTATGGTCGTAAATAGTTATTCAACATCCCCTCATCACTTGGTGTATTCATCCCCTCAACCGCGGGGGATGGTGCACCCATTGGTAGAGTGTGTGGAGCAGGAGCAACCGGTCCCTTAGAAGTTGAGATCGGTTTGTTTGTAAATGGTGGAGGAGGTGTCAATGATAATCGACCACAATTTAATTGAAGAACTCGAGAGAGAAACGGATTAAAAGGAAACAACATAGACCAGCATTCGGAAGTTATTTTATTTGCAGCTTTGCAACAAGTTGGCCCGATGCCAAAACCAATTCGGCCACTTTGTGCAGCCCTTCGAATTTCACCGTTACAAAACCCGAGATCAAACATTGCATCATAACATCCCACCAACGTCTTAGAAGGCCTAGGAGAAATAGCGGATGATGTTCGCGCTAGCCCCTGAGAGATTAAAGATACTAAGCAAACTGCAAAAAGCAAAACCCTCAATTTCGAAACCATTTTTATACTTGTTATCACATTTAGAGAAGCAACGATTCATTTATATAGTAGAACTTTCAACTGTTAACCATTTGAAATTATGAGTTGACTATCTGTTACATTAAAATCCATCATTTATAAGTACTAAAAATACTATTACATTTTATCAAAATATTACCATTTTGAACAAATTATATATTATATATTATATATATATACTATATTTGGAATAAAACTACGTCGTTTTGACGTAGTTGCTACAGTACCGGCCCATTGGGCTCTCACTTTGGGTCGGCCCATTTGACTTTTTTTTTGTTTTTCTTTTTCTTTAATTAGGCAACTTGAAAAAAAATTTGTTCGGCACAAAATAGGAAACAAAATTACAAAAGTACTTATTTATTCAGATAAAAAAATATCCGCGACATGAGACCAAACACATAAGCCCATATAAAAAAAACAAACTATTAAACATGAGACCGAAAAAATAAACCCGCACAAATTAATATAAAAAAAATTGTTCGGCACAAAATAGGAAAAAATATTACAAAAGTACTGATTTATTCGGATAAAAAATACCCACGACATGACGCCTAACACGTAATCCCATATAAAAAACAAACTATTAAACAAGAGACCGGAAAAATAAACCCGCACAAAATAAAAAAATAAAAAAAAGTTAACGTCTCGCATCAATTAATGCCACGCATCAACGCGCGAACAATCATGCTTAACACATATTTACCCAAATCTCATAAAATTATATTAAAAAAAAACCCAAATAGCCAAAAAAACAAACCTTTAAACATGAGGCCCAACAAATAAACCCATATAAGAAAAGCAAGAAGTATTAAACATGAGACCGAAAAAATAAAGTAGCAAAAAAAAAATTTAACGCTCCGCAGCACCGCACGGACAATAACGCTTGTTTATTATTCAAATGTCATAAGTTCATATGCATTCTAAGAAATTTGAAGGTCAAAGATAGTAAAGTATTGCATTCACATTATTTGTCAAATTGGAAAATTATCATGTAATATAGTTACTGTTTGCATTTACTCAAAGTATAAGATACATAAACTGATGTATATTTATATAACTAGCTTACAGACCCATGGAATGACGGAGATTTTTAAAGAAATTATTCATTAAACAGTTACGTGCGTGAATAAATTAACAAACAACAATGATCACAAATAGATTTCATTATTTTATGAATTGAATAATAAGTAATATCTGATATATACAATTAATAATTTGGTTTTATCTCTATTAAAATGATAAACCTGCATGTATCGTCTTATCCAACTGATAGATAACCTTAAAGAGGCAAGGTACGGAGTCAATGTCAAATACTCGAGTAACCAATGTTCATTTTGTGACCACCTAAAAGTTAAAAAAAATTGAAAGGAAGTTGTTGATAAGAGTATATGTAAAGTTAAGAAATGACATAAAACATGCCATTTATATAGTTGTACATACATGTTAACATTGATATTAGATAGTGAAATTACTTCTTTGTAGACACGTGTGTATACTTTTTCGAGATATAGATCAGTGGATGGGTTTTGTTGTTCCGTTTTTTGGGTTGGGTCAGGAGGTCGGGCAATCGTTTTGATATTATATAAAACGACTACTGCAGTTCGGAGAATAATAAAATTTTTAAGATATATTTATATTATATTATATCAAAATCTATTTATAAAACGTGTTTATATATATATATATTATATATATATATATATATAGCTTCAAACCGCATACTTATATATGTTGTTTAGATATAATATAATGTATATAATATATATGTATATAGACCATCAATTAATGGACCATTTATTACGGAGACAGAAGACAAACCTAGAAAGCTTTTTTTCTGCAAGTCATCTCGAGGCTTCAAACGCATCCAAGCAATTGGTATCCGATTGAAGCATAGAAACAAATTCGCGTCGCCTACTTGCTGAAAGCACAAATGAAATGGCCGATCCTAAATTCTATGAAGTTTTTAAGACCTTTTTGAGTTCATAATGAATGAAATGAACCCCCGGATGAGGAGCAAATCTCCCCTCCCTTTTACTAAATCATGGGGAGCCCCTAGTAGTTTACCGGACAAATTGAGTTGTCGTGGAGAAGGGGACTCATTGTACTGAAAAAGCTATTGCTAGTGCTGTACTGACTTATTCTATACCGGTCTTAGTGGACTAACAGAGTGAGATGGAAAGGGGCTTTTCCGTCTTTTCAGGGAAATCTAATCAAGAGAGCTAGCTTCGGTCTCACGTAGCTCACCTAAGAAAGGACGGACGAGTGAGGATTGGCCGAGAGGAGGTCATGATGTACCTGGGTACAAATCTACCAATAAAAAAAAGACAAGTAAAAGCCAATGAAAGAGGAGTAGGCAGGGCTAAATAGTGCCAGTAAGGTACGTAAACGAGGACAGATCACATGGTTTTGTACTGGTCAGCTTTGAGCTGTCGAGTAAGGAGTGCTCTATCTCTTAAGAAAGGGGCTTTGGAAACCTGACTTATTAGACGAGAAAGGGCAGTACTCTCTGATGTGCGTTCTATTATTGCCTCCTATTCCTCTATTATTGCCTCCTATTCCTCTATTATTGCCTCTATTTCCTCTATTATTGCCTCCTATTCCTGAGGGAGTGATCGGAATTAAGCCGCGTGGCGATACCCGAAAAAAACAAAGGACTATTTGATTCCCTTTTTGGGCAGGGCCTTTCGTACTCCAATCCGTACGAAGAGAATTATTCAGCACACTAAAATCGAGTGGATCTGCTTACATATTCATGAAAAGCCGGGGTTGAAACATGTTATGAAACTAAGACAACAATTATTACTAATAATAAGAAAGAGTTAAGCGCCTCCAAGGCCTATAAATAGAAGCTTCTTTCAGTCTATATTTTCAAAGAGAGAGGTAGAAGTCAGAAAGAAAGACTTTCAGTAAGACTTAATGGATATCATTGCCGGAAGACTCGCAACAATTCAGACTGAAATCCGTCAAGTGGAACAGCGGAAGCTCCAATGTGAGCAAATGCTTGGTCTGTTCTGGGAGCATCCGCCTGCTCTCGATCCTGAGGACGTAGGCAGAAGGATGCAATTTTTACGGGACCGAATTCGAAGTCTCGAAAACCAAAAGAGGGCCCTCCTCGAGGAAGAAAAAGACTTAATTGTTCGGGCCGCCACCCTCGGTGCCGGGGGAGACTAGAATAGAAGAGTCCGCCGACTCTTTCTAGAAGATTGAAATAAGTGTCTGTAAACGCAAAGTATTGTGTTTTAATGCATGGCTTTATCTTTCTTTGTTTGGTGGAGATCTACTCCTATGCTTACTGGAGATAGACTCCTATGCTAAGTGTCTTTGTTGTGTTTGTGCTAAGTGTCTTTGTTGTGTTTGGCAGAATTTTCTGTTCACAGCACTTTTCATTGTTATCTTTAATGTTGTTCTATGTCTTTTGTTAACTTAATATGTTGTTAGTTCACTTTGTAATGTTGTGTTGAGTTGTGTGTTTGTTGTCCTTTCTAGTCTAGTGCAATCTATAACCATAAAAGCCTTTAGATCAACTAATAGCGAAAGAAGGAAACGATTTACCCTCTCCCTAGTAACTTACGTCAACAAACTCATGAAAAAAAATGAAAAAGCGGCCCGCTGAATTAGGACCTTGGATTATTCTGATTGGATCTCTAACCGTCCCCGTACCGAAAAAGGATGGGAAGGACTTTTCTTTTAGAAAGCTAAACTAAATAAAGCCTGTCCCAAGGACGATTTCCCACTCCCAAATTGAGATGTCGGGGTACAAAACGCTGTCATTTATGGACGGTTTATCAGGATACAACCAAAGACGGTTGGCCGAGAAAGACCAAAAGAAGACTTCCTTCATCACGGGGCGGGAAACCTTCTGTGCAAAGGTCATGCCATTTGGCTCGGCCTAAAGAATGCCGGAGCAACCTACCAGAGGGCTATGACGGCCATCTTCCATGAGATGATGTATAGACTATGTGGATGACATAGTAGTCAAATCCAAGACAAGGGTCAATCACATAGAAGTCCCCCCGATTAGTCTTCGAGAGGCTTCAAAAATCAAAGAACACGGAGCGGTAAAATCAAACTCATGGGTTGGTTAAGCTGAGTGAACTGCCTAGGCGGTTGACTAGGCCTTTGCCTTGGCATATAGCCATGTTGGCCTTGATTTGGTGGAGACGGGCGAACCCGCTGAGACTGTGGTAAGGTTGCCTGAGGTGGTGGAGCAAAAGATACCTGCATACCTTGAGTTGATTGGGGAAGAGCTGGTTGTTGCAACATTGGTACGTAGGATTCCGAGAAGAAAGAGGCGGGCGCATCGAAGTTAGAGAAAGGGCTCTCACAGACCCCTTCATCCAATAAAAAGATATGGGATATGGCAGTCTATTGTCCTTCCAAGCTAAAATAACGAGTTCTTATTGCAGCAGGATTGTAGCGGTTGGCTTTCATGCAGGTAGCCGTAGCTTGAAGACGAGGGGCGGTGTGGTGTAAGGGTTATGGCGAGTCAAGCAATGATCGGAGAGGGAAGCTTATAGGCTAGCTAGGTTTTCTTTTTCACTGGCTTATGGTCTAAGGGTACCCTTTCCGCCTAACCATTGTTTAGAAAGTAAAAACAAGAATTATGAAATTGTTTAGACTACACTTTGCTCTTCGACTTCACTTTGTCTTCGTTTAGTCCAGTTCAAAGTTTAGTGCAGCCATAGGACAATGGCATTTTCTGATCTACCTTTAGCTAAGAAAATGAAAACTTTTACAAAAGCCCGTATTTCGCGACTGTAACAAATGCTTATCCGGTGCAAATCATTTATCCTACGCACGACGTCAACAAAACGAGGCATGAGAACCAAAGCGCAGGCAGGGAGAGCCGGGGCAACTACTAATTATTAACCGTTCTTTCAGTTGGGACTTTCAAGCAAGCCTTGCGAAGGCAGCCCCCTTTCTCGCGCATCAAAGACTTCATTTCCCGCAAGTGACCAACCGAAGCCATGCAATTTCTTATATTATAAAAGGAGTGCTAGAATGTCTTTTCAATTGTAGGGGCGCGTTAGCGCTAATATAAAGCAAAGGGCTTTTTCAGCTGGATCCAGAACGAATAGGAGATATATCAGTACGCCATCCACGGGACACCTTTCGTAGTGAGGGAAGTCCTCTGTTTTTAGGTTGACGAGCTACTTGAGTTTCGTTTCCGAAAAAAGCATAAAGCCCGGTATTTTCGTAAACGTAAAAGAGGGACGAGTGACAAGGGACTTGAGTGACTCACCCTAATCTATAAGCGGGAGCAGGTATCGAGTGTTGTGAGGGCTTTGATTTGCGCGTTAAGGGCAGTTTCTGTTATAGCACTAGGAATCGGTGCCGTTAGTCTAAGCTAAAACAGAGGGCTTTGGAATCCATTCTGTATTCCGTACGCTAGGAAGTCGATCTGAACTGTAATTATATCGCTTGAACCGAAGAGAGCGATGCGAACAGTTCAGGAGGCCGCAGATCAAACCCTTAGTTCAGTGCCGGGTTTCATAAGTACTCTCGGTCAATCATATCATTCTCCAGACGGGATGGGGTGTAGGCACGTTTATTGGAGCAGTTGGGAAGAACACCGGCCTCTTTCTTTTTTCAATCGTTAGAAAAAGGAGCTTGGTCAGCCATGTTCCCTACGTACCCTCTCGTTATTCCCATGATTCCCCGTTGCACCTATTCTCCGCAACCGTCGGTTCAGATCTATCTCGGGTACGGTCACTGCACTCCACTCGTTCCCTTTCATTCAAAGGAATTCCTTTCTTGGCTATGAAAAGCATCTGTGCTAGTGCTGTACTGACTTACGAACAAGCAGTCCAAGGCCTTACCTGGCGAACAGCCTTCCTTACCGAAGAATAAGCAGCTATTTGATCCACTATAGTTCGAAAGGTCTTTCAGTGCCCGAGTTCAGTGACGGCAACAACTCACTAGTCGAAAAAGACGCAGCTAGTCTTGGTATCAAGGCATCTTTCCTTTGCTGAAGAAGGAATAGCCAACTCCAGGTAAATGCTTTTCCCAGCTCAAAGGCGATGACTAGTAGATTCGGGGGTACCTATAAAGCGAACAAATGTTCCCACGGTCATGATTGTTGACTAAACAGCCCTTTCTCTGATTCCCCTTGCCGACTCTGAACTAACTCATGCTTGAATGTGAACAACCGATAGAAAGCAGCATTCTACTAATTGGATTACCTTCTGCCTTTTATAGTAGGAATTTCTCTCTCGAACCGGCTAGGAACCCGAGAAAGGAGAATGTTCAAAGCTTTCAGCGGGCTAGTATAGTCGTCTTCTTGCTGTTGTTGAAGTTGTGATCAGCTTAGCAGTAAAGAGCTCTTGTTTAGCGAGAGTCGTATTCGGATTCTGCTTGAGCGGCCTTCTCTGAGTTACGGCAAAGGTATTTCGGTAAGCCTCGTCATCTAGTATGACCAAAGCATTCACCCTGTCTCTATCCGGGGGCATAGACTGGACTTAGTGAGGTGAGGTAGCTTAGGATGATGAAACCGTACCTTCTCACTTTCTTGCTGGCTTGACTTCTTGACTTAGAGCTTTCACGTGGCAATCGTTGATGGAAAAAAGAGTGAGAAAAGAAAGAGGTAGTTGACAGAGGTAGAATCGGCATCTGTCTCGCCTGCAGGAAAGCTTGACTTGAGCAGATAGGACACTGCGCAATCAACAGACATACTCGCGAAGAAAGCACCTACCCAGGTGGTACAACACAGCCTCGATCCTCATAAGAAAGCACCGGAACAACACTGCCTCATCTCGTTCACTCACAGAAGACCTTGCCTAGCTCTACTATCTTTCGGAAGCCTTTAGCTTGTTCCTTCGCAGTGAATCTTGGGCTAGAGAGCTTTTCTTTCTTCTTTCCTTAACAGTCGAGCTATATCATCCTGAATTAGCTATTTCTTTAGCTATAGCTTTGCCCTTCTCTTTTTTCTATTGCTTTTTTCTCTTTAGCTTGTTTTATCTGTTGAGAATCTGGAGTAAAAGGATTCGAACCTTTGCATGCCGGTACCAAAAACCGATGCCTTACCACTTGGCTATACTCCATATGGCCTGGGTGAGAGGGGGAAGCGAAGAACGAGCCGTGCAAGGACGCGGGGATATAGCAAGTAAGCAGAAAGGTTCTCCCTTTAGGACCGACTACAACAAGCTCACGACTCTAATAGAAAGAAAGGGTAAGCTCTCTGCTCTATTTGCTTGCAATGCTATGCCTATCAAAGTTGGCGAACGCTTCTGTAACCTTAGACTCGTTACGCTGTTCGACTGAACTCGTTGGCTCCACGTCCACCGAAAGTAGGTAACCTTCTTCACCGTTGGTTCCCGTAACCAAACCTTTCTTATCTGTTTTTTTCTTTCTTTCTGAAGGGCTTGCGGTTTATTACACCAAATTCAGTGAACTATTGAAGCTATCGAGAGAGTACCAAATGCTGACGGTAACGAAGGTTACCGGGCCGATGCGGCCGGTTACCGGGAACCTTTTGGTTCCCGGGAAACTACGTTCCCTTTGTAAAGTAGGCCTTTTTATAACTAATTAGAGTTGACATGAAATGGATCACGGAAGAAGACATAAAAGATGAATGAATGATTCAATCCCTTCCCACTCACACGGGTTCTTCTATTGAAGAGGTTCCCCGGGCGTACATAAGAGCGGAACCTAGATAGAACGCGGAGCACCGGCCCCGGCCGCCGATACAGTTACCATGCTTACCAGCTCTTACCATTGCCGCCTATAGATATAGATGGGAGGTAGGCGGGGCTAGCTTGCTTCTCTTCCCCTAGGCTACCTGCACATCTTATGTGCGAATAAAAGGAAGCGAGCGGCTCTTCGCTTAGTAGACGGCCGCCGGACGACGACCCCTTCTTGTTCTCGCCCAGCCGCTTCTTTTTTTTTTAGAATCCTAGACTAAAGAAGAAGACTCCTGAATCAGCGCAGGGAAAAATCCGCAAGCAGGAGAACTGTACTAACCTGCCGCCAGTTACTTTATCAGGGCTCCGCAGGAGAAGAAAGAAGGTCTGGGTCCAATTTCTAATGAAGCGAAGGTCCCCCTTACTCCCTATTCTCTCTTAAAGCTTTATAAAGCTCTAAAGTTGGTTAAGAACTATTGACTGTAAACGATAGCAGTTACAGTCACTCAATGGATATGCTCGCCTTTGGAATGAAGATGGATGAACAGGCACTTGAGCCTGGAACTGATGAAATTCGGGGAAAACATGGAACCGGTCACTATACCGGGGGGGCGAGACATGACCGCGACTTAAGATTCAAGTACCGTTGAAAAGACTAAAGGAACGGGGGAA
Organism: Tanacetum coccineum; assembly: GCA_026074375.1. Classification (NCBI taxonomy): domain Eukaryota; kingdom Viridiplantae; phylum Streptophyta; class Magnoliopsida; order Asterales; family Asteraceae; genus Tanacetum; species Tanacetum coccineum. The sequence goes on along the minus strand of BQNB010008337.1, from coordinate 54,719 downwards.
TGACTACCTGTAATAAAGCACAGGCTAATACGAGCCGACCAGAAGAAGCAAGGCTCTAGATTACCAGATCCTGGACACAATGTTCCTAGAGATGGAGAGCCCCTGCCTTTTCTAGCCTCTCCTTCTTGCTTGCTTACCTAGCTCTTGTCTTAGTGACTCTTCCTCTTTTCTAGGTTTTTCTGAGTGTGAAAACGGTAGATTTTGCATTTGCCAATGAATTGGATCCGCCTCGATTCAATCAATAATGGGATTCTTGGCTAGAGAAAGGTTCTGTGACATGGACGCCCAGCCCAACTCGGTCGGTCGGTTGGCCCACCTAAGATATTCAAAAATGATCGATCGATTTGATCAAATTTGAAAAAGTCTTTCTCACTATTCAGAACAGTGGAGCTTTCGATCAAGATGTTCTCGCCTCCCCCGTTTGGGCTCTCGCTCGAATCGGAACCTTTATGGGTAGGCTTTCGACTCAATCTAATAGCCTACCTATCGGGCGCCAATACAATAAAAGAGAAAGTTTGCGCATGGGCCCATTATCTGATGCAGAACCGATGCGAGAGGGAGAATCAATATGGGAGAAGGGGGGATTGAGAGCTTTCAAGAACCAGTGGAAAGGAAAGACTTGTTCCCTGCATTCCTTTCTTTCCAAAGAGAGTCATTAGTGCTAGGGCATAAAAGCTTTGATTGAATGAACGCCACCTTGCTTGTATTGTTTTCAAACAAATCCAATGTTGGGCCAAGCGTTGCCAGCCGGTAATAGCCGAAGGCAAAAAAGGGGGAGATAGAGAAGAGGAGATTCAGAATAGTCACTCCACTCCATGGATAGTGCACACAGATTCTTCTTTCATTTGCAATTCCTTTCGGGTCGGAAACGTGGGCTGCTGGTGGAATGAAACCTTCTCCCTCTTCTTCCGCTTTACAACCGGAATAAGGAACCTTAGAATTCACCCCGATGAAAAAATGGGATTTGAGAGGCTAGCGAATCGGAATTGTATGGAATGTCCTACTCCTGCCCGAGCTTTCCGATCAACCAATCCCCTATTTCAGGGACATCTGTGTTAGGTAGGCCCAGGGATCACTGATTAGTCGAATGAGCCCATCCCTCTGGCCTATCATTTGTTGGTCGATCCGGCTGGCGGCTCCTGCGTCTGGGGCCCCTTTATACTAGTTTGCTGCTAGGAGTCCCTCTAGTCGAATCCATAATCCATAGAAGTCCCAATAGAAATTGACTGACATGGCTCTTCCATCGACGATCTACTGCTCCCTCTTAGTTGCAGATGCCCATGCTTTGATTCGAAAGCCCTAGCCAGTGATGAATCCCCAGGAAGAGAGGACTATTGAATTCCTCCTCCCTTCAGTCCAGTTTGAACCCGTCCCAGCAACGAACACCTTCCTACTGCAAGGCTTTGCTCTGCCCTTCCACTAGAATCCACTCCGGGTCGGAGGAGCAGCTAATCCAACTTCTTGAGATATTGAAGAACGAACATTTGCTTGAATTCCTTGCCTCACCCTGAGATGAGAGGGAAGGTCGATTTGACTCGAATCCTGGACCTGATCTTTCATCCTACACCGGTTAATGATGCGATGGGAGAAGTTTGTCTTTTGTCATTTTTCATCAATGCTGGCCCAGTCGAGGTTCGTCCATGCCCAATCCCAATGGACAAACCTTAGCCCCTAGCTCTATAATCCACCCTACCCAGTCCCTGAAAGCCCTCCCGGGGCCTAGCCCTCTTTCTTCGAGTCTTAATTTCATCGTTGACGAACACCTGCGCTAATAAGACAAAGAGGGAGTCTATGCCTTGAATGAATCAGTAAAGTAACAACGGATTAGTGGAATGAGGGATCAAGAGACAGATAGGGGGAGAATGGCAATCATTGGTGGACCTTCCCTTGAACGAGTCACGGAGCTCTCAACGGAGTGGTTTAGGTTCTGGAATTCCATCTCTAGTTGGGGCTTTCGGTTCGAAGGTTATAAAATGTGGTGCGGGTTCATCTCTCTCGACCAGTTCAGCTTCAAGGGAGGGTGATCGAGGGGACCCAGACTTTAGATCTCTTCTCTATGGCGGGAGGTCTCTTTCGTATCAAGAGTGTTTTGGGGAGGCCAGGGAAGACGGATTGGATCGAGAGGCGATGCTTATACCTCTTCTTTATCGATAGGATTCCCATCATTTGCAGTCTCTCCGGCGAAGGAGATAAGGGCGAGGGACCGAACATGTTCTATCCTCAACCTCCATCCGTCATTAGTAATCTCAATTCGCTTTTCCTATTCACTAGTACAATGCGCGCTACAACTAGCAGCCCCTTACTAGTAAGGGAAAAGGCTAGCGCGCAAGGGCTGATGAAAAGCCAGCAACTTGTTAGGACTAGGTTTTGGCTTGCCCCTTTCTTCTTATTAGGAAGGTAGGTTTGGAACCCTATACAAGGGGCTGCTTGCTGCTCACCCCTATCTCTAAAGGGGCGCACACTCGTTACCACTAAACGACGAAGCCGGGAGCGGAAGGAGGGACCTGATTTAGGGGAAATAACCGATGCATTAGAAGATCTGATTATGACTTCAATGTTTGAAGATGCATTCCGAAAAACGTTTCCTAATATTTGTTATTATAGATTCCTGAATGAAGTTCTAATAAATTGTACATGTGAGGAGGATGAAATCACCTTCAATGAGAGTGCTGGAAGAAGCACGCCCCCACACTTAGGCTATAAAATCACACACTCTTATTAGTAAGAAAATAGAAAGAAGAAAAGACACGGGTTGCCTCCCGAGAAGCGCTTGTTTTTGTGCGAGTCTCTAGGTTGACTCTCCCCATATCATCGTGATATTAGGGTCGAAACATGTGGAAGAGAAAATCTCCATCGAACTTTCTTCCCAAATGTTTAGATAAACATTGAAGCACATGAAAGTTCCACTCCGATGAGATGCCACCGGTTCTAGAGAAGAAAAATGAAAAGCGGAGATGTCAGGGTCAAAAATAGTATCCTCACTCCCGGAGGAGAGAAGAAAAGGAGATTCCACCGGATAGGTAAAATAAGGAATAAAAATTCGGATAACATATGTGAGGGAAAAATAATGGCGATCCTCAAAGGGTAAACTCACATATGTTGAAGAAAAAGTTTTCTCATGAATCCCCCGAGGTCGAAAACTTTGACCATACTCTTCAAATCATTATTATCATGTTAATCATTTAAGCTTTTTGGGTCATGATCAAACAACACCCTCCGAGTCATAATAATCGTCCTCAAAATCCGGAGGAATATAAGATTTTATTACTTTAAGTCCCTCAAAATGAAGTTCTTTCAGAGGGAGAGGAGATGATGGATCATCATTTAATAACTTCTCAAGTAGAAGAATGTCTCCCTCCGGATCAAAATCGGCACCATCAATTCCCGGTGGAATTGAATCACTTGTAAGACAAGCTTTGATCTCATCACCTCCTGGGTCAAAACACTCATCCTCATTAAGCTCGGAAAGATGTGTGACTAGCAAAGCTGGCTCATCATCATAAGAGTCCTTGCTCTCGATGTCCTCTAACACCTCATTATAAAGAGGATTTATGTCACTAGAGATGTACTCTTTATCAAATTCAAAAAGAGGGTTCGAATAAATTTTAAAATTTTCCTCCGGAACATCCTCCTCGGGAAGTGACTCGTCATCACTAGAGGTAAAGTCATTATTAAAATCAAAGAGAGGATTAGAGAAAGTCACGGGATTATCACAAAAAGGCAAATCACACTCACTATCATTGTCGGATGTATCCTCGGACTCACTTGGGATTGGGACAAGGTCCTCAACACTAGACTTTATTACTTCATCTGATTCCTTTTCAGGAATAGTGCTAAGATACTCACCCCCCATGTTGAGAGAGTCCTCGGGCTCCATAGTCGGTAAAACGGGTGTGATTGCGATATACGGAGGAATTTGAGAAATAATTTCATTTAAAGGAATAGTACTCTCCTGGTCATCATTGTCATCATCGTCATCTCATATCATCCGTAAAGAAATTGGAATCGTCGCGAAGTTTTGTTAGTATGAGTACTAACAGTAGCTACCTGCTCTTGTTGATTTTGCTTTTCACAAATGTCTTATAAAGCTTTATGAAGTTTCTCCTAAAGTAGAAATTCTCGGACACTCATTTCTTTAGGAGGTTGATGATCGATGGATGTCTGTGTAGGTTGGTCAAAACTGGAAGAGTTAGAACTATAGGAAAGATTAGGCTCATATAAGTTCTGATTCCTTGGTTGACACTGAAAATTCGCATGAGGACCCCCACAGTTTTCACAACAAATATATTTGTTTTAGGAAAACTGGTGAATTTTGTAGATATAATTATCACCAAAGGTTTGATTGAAGCTTGGTATCTTGCTATATAGAACAAGCGGAACCGTGCGGACAATCAAAAACCATAGTGATGATCGTTCCCACATAACTCACACGAGTATGACTTGGGCTGTGGAGGTGGGTAAGAAAAATCGGGTATTTCCATCCATATAGAAATTGGGAACAGGGTTACAAACAAACTTGTCTCGAACTCAACATTGATACAACGTCGACAATTTCCACCGTTAAACGGACCTCCACACAACGAGCAACCAAAATGGTTATATGAAGACATGTCGAAGAATTAAACGGATAAGAGGATAAAGAAGATAAGAATTAAACGAAATAAGAGGATAAAGGAGAATATTTTTAGATTTTTATAAAGATAATAAAAATAAAAATAAAAATATTTTTGGAATCGATAGTCAAAGGTGCACGGTATCTCTCTAGAAAAACACACAAAGAAGCGGAGTAAGCGCGAAGCGTTTTTAATAACCTTCTCCTTTCGGGTTGAAGTTCGTAGGATCAACCCTCCTTATACCTCTCTTATAGTTTGTAAATCTAAAGGTGAGCTGATTAGACAATTGACAACTCGATTTATTTTTTTGGTTTTTTATTTTTTTTTGGTATTTTAAATACTTTAGGAAAAGTATTTTTGGTGTTTTAATAAATCTACAAAAATAAATCGAGAAAAATAAAATATTTTTGTAATTTTTTTAAGTTTTATATAAAAGAAAATAAAAAATAATAAAGAAATGTAAAATATATATATTCACATAAACGATAACTTCTCGGGGAAGGGTCTTCAATGCACTAATCTTCAAACTTCAACTCGATAATCGTTTCACACCTCTCCGGCAGCGGCGCCAAAAATTTGATATAGTATAATAAAATGAAATATAAGAACAAGCAAATTGGCAAATCACTCTTGTGAAAGAGTGATAAGCTAATTACTAATAAGATATATTTCCAGAAAGTATCGATTAGAAAATTACCCTTAGGAAAGGATAAAGATCAAATCGTTCTCGAGGCGTTTTCCCAACAAAGTGTGAAGATTGAAAATCTTGTTTCGGTTCGTGTTTGCGTGCTTGAATAATCAATATTTTGGATTTTGGATTTTGGATTCTAAATCTAATAATGCAAAAGGAAATCATATAAAAGGCACGCTAAACTAGAAATTAAGGTAATTTAAAAATCTAACGACATTTAAAACAAATTAAAAACTAAATAATAACTAAAATTTACTATCTAATTAACTAAAAATAACAAAATAAAACTCTAAAAATTCAAAATGCAAATTTCTAAACTAAAATGAATTAAACTATTTTTAAACGCGCGCGATGCGCGCGGAGAGCGAGGAGAGAGAGAGTTAAGAGCGTTTTTAAACTATTTAAAACTAAATAATACTAAAAATTAAACTAAAAATACAAAACTTAATCCTAAATTTTTGAGAAAATTTATAAAAATACTAGACACTATTATTTTTTTTAGGTTTACAAAGAAAAACAAAACAAAATGCTAATGCCAATAAGCTATGAAAAATCGAATAAGTTGTTTAATACTAAAAATCTAAACAAGTATTAATAATTAAACTAAGAAAAGTGATTTCTGAAAATAGACCCAAGGGCGCAGTGGTTGATCGGTGTGTTGAGTTGTGTGTGGGAGGTCAGGGATTGACTGTCCCTTTTTTGGAAAACTTTTTTTATTTATTCTTTTGAAAAAACTAAAAACTAAGTAAAAATAAGCACATTTAATAAAGGGACTTATTTCTAGAACTTATTAATAAGCAGGAAAAAGACACTCAAAAGTTAACAGTTTTGGCTTAATTAACTCTTTGACATTTAACTAAACCTTTTGGACTTTTAGGACTCAATAAGCAATTAGAAAACAAATAAGCTCAAAACAGAACTCAACCTAAACCTAATAAGCACTAAGAAATAGAAATAAGCAAATCTAATAGGCTAAAAACAACCAACAAACATTTAGAAAGATTACTCTAAAAGAGGTTTAAAAGACTATACCTACTACTTTAAGCTAAGCTATAGAACTAAAAAGCTTTAGGAATAAGCTGAAACATGAAAACAGATCAAGACCTAGACTCAATAAGCATTTAGGATTAAAAATAAGCAACTAAAATAAGCTAAAAAGATTCAAAAGACATTAAGAAAGTTGACACCAAAGGAGATTAAAAGGACTTTTAACAGACTTTTAAAGCTAATTTTAAAGACTAATAAGCACTTGAAATAAGCTGAAAAGTTAAGACAGATTAAGTACTAGACTCAAATAATACAAATAAGCTGAATTAAGCTAACTTTCTAAGGGAACAAGCTATAACAAAGACAGATGAAAATGACAGATACACTACTTTTGTTTTTGGCTTTTTGAAAATTTGCAGCTTAATTTTAAGACTCAAAAGCTATTTTATCCTACTAAAAACTTAAAACAGATTTAAACCACACTACAATAAGCTAAATGGAATCAATTTTAACCTAACCTAAGCTAGATTATATCCTCAATTGACCTGCAACTTTGGACTTTTAAGAACAAACCATGAGACTTGACTGTTTTTTATTCTAATTACTCAAAAGGCTAAAACAAAGACTACTACTCTAAACAGATGTAAATTGATGCAAGTGAAACCAAATTTTAGCACAAAAACCACATCTCAAGTAGACTTTAAAAGATTTCATCAAATAAGTAGTTTTGAAAAGCCAATAGACTAGCAGACTTGAATTTAAGATAAAACAAACTACCAAACTTAACAATGCTTATTCAAATCTAATGAAAACTAGCTTTTAGACTTTTTTAGAGCTTATGTAAACTGGTTTGAACCTTAACAACAAGCTGAACACAGATTTGCTATGTTAAACCTGCTTGTCCCAAACACCCCTTTAAAACTTAAAAATCCATTTAAAAACTAAAACAGATCAAAATAAGCTTCAAATGGCTAAAACAGATAAAGAACTATGACAATTAAAGACTAATAAGCAAAAACCTATTGAGAATAAGCACTAGATTATAAACTAAGCAAATGAGCAGTTTTAACTATCTAATGAGTAGTTTGATTTAAAACTAAACTTAAACTAATTATAAATTACACACTAGCATAATAAGCTAACATTAAGCATACTGAGCACATTTAAGCAACAATAAGCTAAGTATAAGCAAATTAATAAGCTAGTATAGAAATTAAGCTAAAAAGAGAAATGAGAACATACCAAGTCCTTTGTTCTAAACAAGGACATATAAATGCTCTTAAGAGCTTATCTATAAGCTATCTTAAAAAATAAGGTATGAATAAGCCCTATAAGCCCTTTCATTTCTGGCTTATCTTCCAAGTGGCTTATTCAATTATTTTTGAGTGGATTTGAGTGAACTGCTTATTCAGTTAAGCTATAAGCTAGCTTAACTGAATAAGTATTAGCTTATTTAGTAAAATGAGAGCTTATTGAGATTATTTAAAACACATCTTAAATGAATTTAAATTGAAGTAAAGACAGAATTCCAAACATTATAAAACTGAATTTTTATGAATTATAAAAGAGATTACAAGCTTTTTAAAAGGAAATTACAAAAGAAAATACAATAAGCTAAACTTTAAGCTAAATTACTACTAAAAGCTACTAAAAGCTACTAAAAACTACACTAATCTAGATCATTCACTGTGATAGACTGCCTCTATTTATAGAGGAGAGAAGAGCCTTCTAGAGCTTGAGGACCGTCTCTTATTCCTCAATCCAAGCCCTTGATTCCAAATCCATCCTTTAGAGCCCTTGGATCTCTTCCACGCATCAATGGCCAATGAGGTGCTTTGGGATTGCCAGCGTGGCTTAAGTCATGTCAGACGTGTCAGGATTTGGCTTCTAGAAGAGGTGGGCGTGTGGAGGGTGAAGGTTTACCCTGGTTAAATTGTTGCGGGTGAATGGGAAGGAAAATAAAGACGATTAATAGTAATTTTGACCCGGTGTTTATCACTTTGACTTACACTCGGGAATTGGTATTGGGCTTTTCATTTCCCTTGGGCTAGGAAATGGATTGGATTTGCATTTGTTTTATCATTTGGACTTTAGGCTTATGGATAGGGATTTATAATTAATGGGTTGACCCGGCCCATTAAGTGGGTACGGGTTGGCTTTGTTTTCTCACGCTCTTCCAATCTCCTGCTCGGGTTTGTCATTTTTTTTGCTTTATTTTTGTCTATTTTTGAAATATCTAATACCTACACAACACAATTACAAAGTAGACATATACAATGTATTCTACATGCATTTTTGGTCATTTAAGCTCGTTTTAACAAGGAAAACTGATATGTGATTAAACACATATCATTTACCCCTAAACAACATTTGGTAACAAAGAGTCATACGCATTATCCTTGAGATCTTGCCAGAAGTGAAGATGGAAATTCTGCTTGAGCCAACATCAAACAAGCTCTTGGTAGGTGACTTGCATGATTCTATATGAATCAAACTTGTGTCAACTGGAAAGAAACGATGGTGCGATTCTATGTGAATCAAACTTGTTCCACTAAAATGAATTGAAGGTTTAATCAGAAAGATAGTAACTATCTGATTCACTCTTACCGTGTTGTCTGCTTTGAGACGCTCCGGTAACGAGAACGGCTAGTACAACTGCGAAACCCTTTCAAGAAGATTCATATGAATTCTATCTGATCACAGGCAGTATTTATATTGATTAATGGGGAACCGTAGTTATTGCAACCGTATTTGACGAAGTGACAAAGACACTTTCGTCCATATCTGTTGTTTATCACTAACCTTTTAAATGCAGATTCAATCGTCGGTGTTGCAACCATGTACCAGCGAAGTCGGATTCATTACCACATACTCATACTCGAGCTCTAAAAGTCAATCATTTAGCATCAAGATTGTTGATCCTAAACTTCCTCAAAGATCTTTAAAGTCAAATCAAGAATCGTATTTTGGGGAGATTATTAGCCTTATGTTCATATAATTCAAACAAGAATGCAATAAGTATGAGTATGTCGGTCAAGATCATAGGTTGATCAAGAAAGTCAAATCAAGATGATTAAACTCAAGGAGATGATGCAAGATTAAAGATCTCAAGAACTCAAAGTCAAAAGACATAGGCTCAAGATCAAGATCACATATATGACACCGAAAGAATGTTATCGGTTGTCTTAAGCATGAATGAACAAAGCCATTACAAACAAGAAAAGACAAAGACAAGACCAAATAAGGCAAAGCTCAAACATCATATCTTCAACAGTGGGGAAGATAAAGTTAAATCAAGATAACCACCATCAAGAACTTCAACGTTAGGGAGATCAAAGAAGACCTCAACATTAGGGAAGATTGTTAGCCTTAATTTTATATAAGTAGAACAAGAATGTTATCAGTCTTATTAGTCGTAATTAGTCTTGTTAAGTAATAGGCTAGTCGGGTTCAACGGGCTTGGATTATAATCTAATATTGTCTATGTTTCAGGCTCGAAGCCTAAGATAAGCCAAGCCCGACCCAAGTTAGAAAGCCTATACGCCATTAGATTGGTCAAGGGTATAAATAGACCCTCTCCACACATAGAGAGGATGTTGGTTGCCATTTATTACATTTTGTATGTGTGTGTAATCATCCACCACTCTCTCTTTCTCTCTAATCTAATCTTCCATCTTTGTTTCTCTTTCTACTTTCTCTCTCTATTTTTGCTTATTTGGTATTGCTTATTGTTGTGATATGGGTTAAGTTTTTGGATAACAATTCCCCTACCCCCTATATTTAATTAAAAGACTAGAAAACCTCTCTTGTGTGTCTATGTACCCGTCTTACCAATACTAATTAGCTTAAGACTAAAAATCTTAGTTAGATAGCATCTATTGTATTGTCTATCTTAATTCGCTTAAAGCCTTACTTTCAACTCGGCCTCCCGGTCAATATATCCGAGTTTGACTAAAATAGTCTCGGTTTTCATATTCTTTATCTTTGATATGTGCGGTCCTCAATCACCAGACGGCTGCCCTCCATCCCATTGCTTCACGTGCATACCCTTCTTATCATTTGTTGGCTAGCCCTTTGTATTTCATAGCATGGCTATATGTGCCCTTTGGATTTGATGGCACTTCAACCGGGGGTCCTTTTACATCCTTCGATGCTAACTCTGAACTCTTGATTCCACCTCCAGCTTAAGCACTTCTATCGATCAATTCTGGTTCAAGATTTGAAACTGACAGCCGAACCCAACGAGTGAAGTATACGTAAGGAGTCAGAAGAAAGCAAGCAATAAAAAAAGAAAGATTTCACGGCGATATCAATTCCATCATATCTGAAAGAAATTCCTGAAATAAATAAAGAATTCTGTCACTTCAAGAAAGAAGGCAGGAATTCCATCAATAATTGCCAAATCCTAAATTCAGTCTTCACTGATAGATAGAAAGAGAAATTCTGTAAAGCAAAGAGAAGGCTTGAAATCAAATCCATCTTAATACGAAATTTTGAAATCAAAAATCTTTCCACTTCCAGCGCACCTCCTTTCCATGCTACTTCTTTCTTTTCCACTTCATGACCAGGAATTATAGGTCGGCATTTCTTTCATTCCATCAAGAAAGGCACCTCTGGACGTCTGCTTCAACTTCAAGCCGGGGGACCATGGATCAAGATTTCTGGTTCCCCTTCTCTTTTCAACTTCGCAGTCTGCTACTATTAGAAGGATATGGATTTCTTTCCCCCGGATCTCGATTGATCGGGAGTGCTACTCTTTCCATCAAAGCAATCAAAGCCTTCATTCACACTCATTTTGCTCCACTCACACCCGAAAGAAAGCTAGCTCATCTCTCAGACTGGATCCGGTCGTAGAGAGTGATTGATCGGTCACCAACCTGCAAGACCAAGAATTGGAAGAAAGATCTCTGCTTAGGCTTCCAATCTCTCTACCTCTCAAAGTCACCACTCCTGGAGGTCAGAATCCCATCCTCGGGCCGTCGTCACCACCTTCTTTTGTCCGATCCTTCTCCTTTTGAATGATCGTCACGCTTCTCTTGAGATCGAGATCAGCTTCCCAAGTCAGAACTAGAAAGAATAGTAAATAGCACCGCTGATAGACTTCATATGAGAAAATGGGATGATTCCTCAGGCAGTGTAGCTTTGTCGGGGTGCACCTTTGGTAGCAGCGGCATCTCTATTTCTCTCTGCAAATGCATCCCATTGAGACTTCTCCCCCTGGGCAGGATCTTCCAACCTTTCATTCATTTCTTGATCCATCAACCTGGGAGCGAAGCCCTTCATCTTTCTCTTTTTGCTACTAATAACTGGGCTTCCCTTCACCACAAGATGCAAAAGATTGAAGTTTCAAACCTGGCGGTATCACCGTTTAGGAAAAACTGCTTTCGTGCGGTCTCTTTCTTTTTCGGATGAAGGTGAGTGGCAAAGTCTGGTTCAACTAAGGAGTAGGTCGTCCTATCTGATAGAGCGGGTAATGCTCAAATTCTTTTTTTCGTATTTGGGGTTGACGCCGAGAAAGACTAAAGACGGGAGAGCACGCACAGACATCCTCGGGAAAGCACTAATGAACTACGCCATCCCTGACACTTATGCGGTGAGATACCAACCATCCGATATCGCCCACAAAGCTAAGAGGCCACTGGCACCGAATAATACCCATAAAGAACGCTAACCGCCACCGGCATCTGATGCCATCCGATAAGGGAGAACTCTTTCGGCAAAGAATTTGACCAAAAAGCCCGATTCGAATCATTATGCTCGATAAAAGGAAAAAGAGAAGCTCAAATAGAAAACAGCACTACTGCTAGTAAGATAGCGATCCAGGCAAGCGCCAAAGAAAGAAGGGGGCACAAGCAAGCGCAAGAATCAAAGCAGGGCAGGATCGAAGAGCTTAGACAGCAAGCAAGCGAGAAGGAATCCCTCAAAGGCACTGAGGCAAGGTCTTTCACGTTGACCCGGCCCGACATGACGTTTGCTGTGAATCAAGTCTTTTCTTTGAGTAAAGCCAAAGCCTTTAGCGACTAGCCTGACCTTTTCCTCCTAAGAGGAATCACGACCACCACATTCCCTTAAAACCTGGTAGTGAGCCTGTGAGTGTAAGGCCCTACAGATACCCCCACATCCAAAAGGCTGAGATAGAAAAACAGGTCAAGGAGATGCTGTTAAGTGGTATTATCAGGGCAAGTGTGAGTTCTTATGCCTCTCCAGTGTTGCTGGTGAAAAAAAAGAATACCTGGAGATTTTGCGTGGATTATCGAGCACTCAATGCCATCACCATTAAAGAGAAATTCCCCATCCCAATAATTGAGGAATTGCTTGATGAATTACATGGTAGCAGGAGATTTTCGAAGCTTGATTTGAGAAGTGGTTACCATCAGATTCGGGTGTTTGAAGATGATATACACAAGACTGCATTTCGAACTCACCAGGGCCATTACGAGTTTAGAGTTATGCCCTTTGGTTTCACTAATGCTCCAGCCTCATTTCAGGCTTTAATGAATGAGGTTTTCATGGATTATATGAGGAAATTTGTACTGGTTTTTTTCGATGACATCTTGATTTACAGTGACAGCCTAGATAGCCACTTGCAACACTTGAGGATAGTGTTTGAAACTTTAAAACAACACAAGTTGTTTGTGAAGAAATCGAAATGCTCTTTCGGTCAGGCAAGGTTAGAGTATTTCGGGCATGTGGTGAGCAGTGAAGGGGTATCAGCAGATAAAAGCAAGATTGACAGCATGTTGAGCTGGCCACAACCCACTACTGTCAAGGGGTTGAGAGGCTTTCTGGGTTTAACAGGCTATTACCGAAAATTTTGAAAGGGGTATGGGGTTATCAGCAAGCCACTGACCAATTTACTGAATAAAGATAGCTTCACCTGGAATGAAGAAGCAGCAAGGGCTTTCAGTCGTGTTCTGATGCACACCAAGTCTTTGTCACAAGTTCTGAGTGAAGTTGTGCTCGTTCTTGTGCACCTCTGCTTGGATATGATCTACCATGTGACATATGCTACTTTTGTCTTGCGAGTGATTGCTGCTCACGTGCGCGGGCATCTACTGATTCACTTGATGACTGATGCTCGGCCACTGCTGCTGCTACTACAGAGTATTCTTCTCCTTGGGGGATGTAGTTACATGCTCATGAGACTACTGTAGTCGACTTAATAGTGATGTACTTTGTAATATACTTTTTGCTACCCCAAAGGAGCTTTCTAGCTACTGATCTCCTCGACCATCTTCCTTCTGGTATAAAGGAAAGAGCTTCCCGAGAGCCCCTATGCGACCTTCCACTTGCAGAGAGTCCTGCCGATGTAGCTCTTGTTCTTCTTCCTTATCGGGGTCTTCCCTTTCCCAATGAAAGTTTCATTCAAGTCGTCACCTTAGCGAAAGCACTAAGTAAGCAAACTACCTTAATTCAATATGAAAGCGGCTGAAAAGAAAGCCATTTAACGATAGTTATTCAAGGTGAAGTAAATCCCCTATATCTGATAGCTGTAACAGGCCTTCTTCTTACAGAGAAATGCCCCTATTGCGAATCTCTCTCATAAGAAAGAAGAGAGCTAGCATAAGCAGAGCTACCAGCTATACTACCAGAAGAGCAGCTACTATCAGTCCTAAAGAGCCAGTATCCGTCCTTCACTCTTAACTTAAGGAAAGGATAGACCTTAGCGCTTCCTCTTGATCACAGTAATGCGGGAAGTCTGGCTAAAGGAAGATAGCATATCATAAAGAGATGAAAAAAATCAAAATGAAGGCGTCAGCGAGGGACCTCTATAAAGTCATTATCTGATAGCTTTCACAGGGCTTCTTGCTAAAGAGAAATTGACATAGAGAGCGACTGATTCCAGGCTTAGTATCTTCGGTTTCATCTTATAGGCTGACTTGCATCACTCTAATAGGATTCCTTGCTTGCATCATATCGTACAAATAAGGCATTAGAGAGCCCTTTCTCTTCCTTTATTCGCCGCAGGAAGAAATTCCAACTATGCTGCCGATAGGACTGGAATCCGAGCTCCTAGGCAAAAGCTTGAAGCTTGAAGACAGAAAGAGAAGAGATTAACGGGATGCTTTATAGTCGAAGTTGCGCCTAATGCTTAATCTAACTATTAGGTACTATATTAGAGAAAGACTCAATCTGCCCAATACTATACGCTAGGAAGAACTTGATTAGGGTAGTAGCCCAGCTCTTGAAGGGGGAAGCACATAACTAATAGGGTTCAGGCTTATACGATTCATGTTATCCCCCCGAAGCCCCTATCGCCTGCCTGGAACTCCTGAATTCACTCTTTAACTAGAGGAAGCGCCTAAAAGGGAAGCAAATGGGCTAGGCTGCTGATCTTATAGAGTAGTCTGACCCTGGGAAAGAGACTGTAATCGCTGCCGAGAATAAACATGCTGTGCCGGGTGACTGGAATCCTCTGAGGTCAGCTGAACAGGCTGACAATCGGCAGAAGATGCTGAGCAAAGCTGCTTGAAGCGTGAGGCTGATCCGTAACATCAACTGCAGAAGAATGCGGTTAGAGTTGATGAACAGGAGAAGGCCGCAATACTTCTCCATCATCATTCTCCCCCGGGGCTTATTAATTAGGTTAAGGAAAATATGAAGCGCCCCCATTAAAGAAAACATTCAAGGATACATCGAGTCTCTTGGATTTCACGTCATAGCGTCTATACCCGGACTGAGCATATCCAAGAAAGACACAAGTGGTTTCCTTGGGGGCAATTTCTCTCTTAACTGCGCAGGAATATGAACAAAAGACGTGCATCCAAACACTCAAAAATGCCTATAGTACTGCTCCAGTAAGAAGTTCGTGAGGTGCCGCTGCAGCTTCTTCCCTCTCTCTTCCCCGGCCCCGTCCCTTCTTTATGCACATCCATATACATAGCCGGTGTACAATCCGGTCATGCGGTTCTTTAAGTTCATTCACTCTAGGTTCTCTTACTTGCTCTAGTGGATGGCAAAGGCCAACCGAGAGGAATGAAATAGCTCGACTGTGAAAGAGAACGAATGGCTCAGGAATCAACTGGTTCCGAGCAGACTCGTGGAGCTGCAGTTTGGATTATCGTAGAAAGAATAAGAGGAGCCGTCTTAGGAAATGACTGAACTTAAAAGACAGATGACGCCCCAGCTTGACTCGAGATCAAGACTCCTTACAGCTCGCACCAATAGCGGAGCGGCCGGAGATTGATTGAAAAGGCGCAGCCCTGCCGCCCCCCCTAGCCGCCTACCTACTCGTGTTCGTAGCTCGATCGGAGGTCAAGACTGTGGTCCGGCGGAAAAACAGAAGAACAAGAATAAGCTAAGGGAGAAATAGCAAAATAGCTGTTTGGCTACAGTAACTTTTAAGAAGCAAAAGAAAAAAAAGGAAGTGTACCTTTAATCCATTTCTCAAAACAGGAATTATGTGAATCCTAAATAAGCTCTAAAAACCACGGCCAAGGCTTATTAAATAAGGCTAGACTAAGCATACAATGAGCCATCCATTTATTGCTCAATTCAACTTTATCAAACAGTAACTTTTCTTTTTTCCTTTTTTAATTTTTCTTAAACTCTTGTATTAAAGTTTTAAAACAGATTATAAAGAGCTTATATTAAGAACTTATATGATTTTTAAAGAAACACAAGTTAATATAAAACTTAGAACACAATGTTAAGGATAAAACTGACTTTATTAAAAGAAGAATGCAAGTACAAAGTAAATTAAAAACTTTTAACTGAGCTAAAAAACACACTAAAAACTAACTGAAAACTAAAAACTACTCTCCTTATGCACAATGGCTTACAACAGCTTTTTATAGCAAACTAAGCTAGGGTTTTTTTTCTTGTCTTCTTTCCTTGTGCTTCTTTGTAGACACAGAAACGACTTGTGTTTGTTGTGAGAGTAGAAACTCAAACAAATCCTGGCCCTAGGATTGTCTTGGTCCCAAAGTCAACGAATCTTGACCTTTAATTTCCTTAGCCAATAGGTGTGCTGAGGATTGCCAGCTTGTCTAGAGCCCATGTGGGGGTGGGGGAGGGTGGTGGTGATGGTTTTGGAGGGTAGGGAACAGTAGTCGAGGTGTATGAAAGTGACAGGGGAGTTGGGAGAAAATTGGCGGGAATGTTTGGGAGGGATGTACAGTAACTTCAAAAACGGTTGTGAGTTTGTGGGTTTGTCAAATATGGTCCCTCATAGTTATATCTCTAGTTGCAGTTTTAGTCCATGTGTTTATAAGTGTTTTTGGGGAGTTGACAGGTTTAGTCCCCTCATTGTTAATAGGGACGTTGCATCACACGTCTTGGAGTTTATAACGTTGGGAGTTGGTCATAATCACCCCTTGTGTGTAATACATATCAGATTTGCAAAATTAATTACCCCTTGCAATCTTTTCTTCTTTTTCTTCATTAAATAAGTTAGGGACTGGCAATTTTAGTCCCTATAACTTATTTTTCTTCACATTGTGGCCTTGGTTTGACTTGATTTGTCGAGGTGACTTGGGTTTGAGACTTTTTCATACTTGGCTTTTGTCTTGATTTTGTCTTTTCCAACGCTTTTCCATTCCGAGTCCGGATTTGTGTTCCGTTTTGGCTTTTGTATTTTCTCCATTTCTTATATATCCGTTACAATGCACAACACAAATTACAAAAACAAGCATATATTTGTCTTTATAAGTCGTTTTTGGTTATTTTAACTGTGTTTAAAAAGGTAAAAGGCGTGTGTAATTAAACACATACCAAAATCCCCCATACTAAGGTATTGTCGTGTCCTCACGCAATGCTATTTAGAAAACTAAGAATCTCAATCGCCCTCGACTAATAACCTCGAAAAGTAGCTAAGTGTTTATCGAGGAAGTTAAAGACTCAAAAGTTTTGAAAATCCCCGTCTTTACCAATTTTTTATATATACAGCCTACCTACACATCCTTTGTATTTTTCATTTTCATTAATCAACTAACTAGAATTTTTGACTTTCGTTATTTATAACTTTAAGGGATCATAGAACAATATGCATTTCGAAATTCCGAGAATGCCCCAAAAGGATAAATTCATCGTTCCCCCCGATGATTTACTTTTTACTTATTTCCCAAACCAACTTTAGTAAAACGAAATCACCGTTAATATGAGTTAAGATGCTAACACTACTCATATTTGCAATTGTAACTTTTCACTCCAACAATTATATCTTAGTGTATGTGGCTAAAATTTTAATTTCAACCATGGATCAAAGTTTTGCAACATTCTATGGTATCACTTTCCACCCGAAGAATAATGAGATTAGAAGGCGAGATCATCCCATGAAGCTACTTTTCGTCTCCGGCATATCCAACCTTAGCGGTCAAGTGACCAGGCCTTTTGACAAAATAACTCCCCACAAGACTAGAAATCGGGACTCACGGACCTTAATTTCATAAACTCTCAGGCTTTCCGTATGCACATAGCTTATAAATATAATAGCCAAAGTTCAAAAAGCATATTTGAATTAACAAAAGAGATATTTTATTCACACTTAATATTAACTATTAACGCAGTTTGTAAACCCTTAGCTCCCCTTTAGAAGGCTTGCAACATCGGTTGTTCGCCGGCAAGATTCAGCAAACTTTTTCAGTCTCCGAATAATTATTATTACTATGGGTTTTCTTTAGAGAGGCAGAACCATGGTTGTGAGCCCGGCAAGAACAGCAAACTTATATCAACCCACAGTTTAATATTTAATATATTTTTGCATTTTCATCAATCATTTATTTTATATTGGGAAAACGTCTTTTTGAAAAATTCAAGTATAAATTTGAACTAAGTCTAAAGTTTTTGCTATATACTACCTAAAAATTATTGATTTAAGTTTAATTTCCAAAAGTAGCACGTATTTTAATCATGTTAGAATCTTATGGGAGAAAAAGCGACAAATTACACACATGAGCTCTTAAGATTTCCAGATAATCCTTGTTTAGTATCCAACTCATACTTAACACTATCATCTTTCGTTCTTCGCGAATATTCGCGAACGCTTAGTCTAAAAGTTAAGGAACAAGCTAGAGCTCAACACGCTCGATCGAGTCAAAATTTACTCTTATTCTACCCAGTAGGAAATTCAAAATTGTGACAAAACACGTATTTTCTTTTTGAAAATTTTTGAATTTTTTTTTAATTTTATATTTTGGTGGTAAAAACAGGATTACGTGAGAAAGAACGGCTGCAGGCACAATTAAATCGAAGATCCCCCCATACTAGAATGAAACATTGTCCTCAATGTTTTACGAAGGGTTTCTACGTAAATCCTAAGCCGTTTATGAAATATGCTTAAAGATAAACGTTAGTCGATAAGATTAGGATATCGGGATTACCAAAAATGAAGCTGAGGATTGTGAAGCTCTTGTGATCGAAGGACAAATACCGCGAGCACGAGAGGCTTCAAAAATCCGGGACATCCTGGACAATACAGCACAAAACACAAAACATGGAAAAGGAAAGAGGCAAGCCTCCTCACAACAACTAAACACTTATTCATTACTACGCTAGCATACTACTACTACTGAAAAACTAGGATAAGCCATGTAACACTTCCCCACGAAGCGCATGTTTAGGGTCACTTAGCTAAACCCAATTCCCATAATTTGTTTTCCTTAAGGAAGTTTGAGTCTGGGATATCCATAGCAGGGATAATTCACCCAATGTATTTTGGATTATGGAATAATGATTTTCCAAAGTAGTAGCTTTAGACGATACCATTTACTTTGAAGTTTGGCCCGGAGTTTTGGGATAACTCAACGATGCCATACGGGAAAACTTGAACAATTGTAAATGGTCCTGACCAACGGGATTTCAACTTGCCAGAGAAAATTTTCAATCTTGAGTTAAAGAGGAGGACTTGATCACCGACGTTGAAAACGTAGTTTTTGATCTTTGCGTCATGAATCCTCTTAGTTTTCTCTTTGTAGATCAACAAGATTTTTCATAGGCATGATCACAGCAGTTCACTTAATTCATTGAGCCGAACATTGCGTTGATCATCACAATTCTGCTATTTTGAATCAACAGTTTGCATGTAAGGGCCCAGTAAGCTTTGTGCTCCAGCCTCAATCGGCAGATGACATCCTTTCCATTACAAGCTCTGTACGAGAAGTGCACCCCGATGGGTGGGTTGTTAGTACGCTGTAAAGCGGAAGGCCAAAGAGCGTCATCCAGTTTTGTCCCGACAAGACAAACGATTTTCGCGTCCACTGTCCTATTCAAAATTTATTTTAACGCACGATTCGAATACTTCGACTTGCCCACATTGACTGTGGTGATAAGCGTTGGAGAGACGAAGAGTGACTCCATATTTTAAGCATGACATTGCAAACTGGTCATTGTAAAAAATGTGTTCCACGATCACCTGATGTGCACGAGGGGCAACAAATCTGCCAAAAGAGAGATTTAAGAAATTTTGCAAACTACCTCTCGTTGCGTCGTTGGTGGGAGCGCTTTCGCTTCACCCATGTTGACAATAATGCGAAACCGCCACAAGTATGTAATTGGTTTCCTTTAGAAATGGAAACGGTCGCCATGAAATCGATTCCCAAACGTCAAAGATTTCACAAACTTAGATGGAATTTTAAGGCATCTCATCCCTTTGTGAAATTTTTCCTTGTTGTTGGCAACGAGTCACAAATTTTAACCAACTCGTGGGCCATCCTTGTATATGAAGGCCAAAAAATCCTGCATCAAACCTTTTTGGCGGTGAGATTTGCACTGTGATGTCCCCCCGTGGGTCCATTGTGGCAAGCTTCGAAGATGTCGAGATCTTCTTTGCCGTGCACACACCGCAGGATCACTTGATCCGCACATATTTTGAACAAGAAGGGTCATCCCAGAGTAGTGTTTGACAAATCTTTGAAAAAACTTGTTATCTCTGGGATGCACATTCCTTGACAACCGAACTTCCCCCGCATGTATTTGCAAAACACCCCCTGCAACACCAAGGTACTCTCACACGAAGAGCAAACCAGAGCTAAGATTTCGAGAGGAAATGGTTTCACGTGATATCCTGTACACAGAGTTTATCTTGATGAGGGTTCTCTATTCTGAAAGATGATCAGCGGCCAGATTCTCGCTCCTTTTTGACTCAGATGGACAACATCAACTTCTTTGAGCAAAAGGATCCACCGCATCATTCTTGGCTTAGGTACATTTTCTTAGCGACGAGATACTTTATAGCAGAATGGTCGGTATACACTAGGCTCTTAATACAAAACAAGATAATGACCTGAAAATTTCTCAAAAGCATACACTACGGCCAAGTAAATTCTTTTTCGTCATAGTGTAGTGTGCTTGACTACAGTCATGTTTTGCTGGCAAAGTGAATTGGTTGAAATGCTTGTTCTCGTCGTTGCCCTAGACTGCCCCAATTGCAAATCACTTGCATCCACATAAGTTCCGAAGGCAAGTCCCAGTCCGGGAGCAATCAAATCGAGCCTCAGTCAATTTTCTTTTAAGTGTATTAAAGGATTCGATACACCTCTTTGAGAATATAAATGGAGTCTCTTTTTCAAGCAAGAGGTGAGTCATTGGGCGGGATATTATTTTAGAAGTCTTGTATGAAACCGTCGTAAAAACCGCATGCCCAAAGAAAACTTCAGACACCTTTCACAGTAGACGGGTTGAGGGAGCTTCGCTGATAAACTAAACTTTAGCTCTCGTGACCTCAAATTCCCAACTTGTAGATTTGTGTCCAGAACAATGCCTCCTTTACCATGAAATGCTTTTCTCCCAGTGAGGACCAAATTGGTGTTTCTCAGAGCCGTTTTAACATTATCCAAAATGAGATAGGCATTTAGAGAAAGATCCCCGAAGACCCGAGAAAGTCCTCCATAAACACTCAACTAAAAGCTTGAATTCATCGTTTTTTTGATCATTTCGTGGAAGATTGCCATCTACATCGGTTGAACGTGCAGGTGCATTGCAAGCCCAAAGGGCAAGCGGTCGGTAGCAAATATTCCTAAGGTCAAGTAAAGGTTGTCTTCTCATGGTCCTCGGGTCTATGGGAATCTAAAGAAATAACCCCTAAAAGCCATCGAAGGAAACAATAGAATTGTTTCCCGCAAGTCTTTCGAGCAATTGGTCCCATGAGGGAAGTGGAAATGGTCCCTTCCGGGTAGCATCATTCAACTTCCTATAGTCCGATGCACACACTCCACCCTATGACCCAATCGAGTCGGTATAAGATCATTTTCTTCGTTTTTGACACGGTCAGAACCACCCTTCTTTGGTACACAATGCACCGGGCTTACCCATGGACTGTCAGAGATCGGATAAATTAATCCGGCGTCAAGAAGCTTTTCAACTTCTTTCTTGATGACGTCATGGATTTTTGGATTTACCCGCCTTTGATGCTGAACCGTCGGTTCGTAGTCCTCTTCCATGAGAATTTTGTGGGTACAAAACTCTGGGTTGATACCCTTGATATCAGAAAGTTTCCAAGCGATGGCTCGCTTGTGGGACTTTAGAACCTTTATTAGAGCTTCATTTTCCTCATCTTTAATCTTTTTTTGCAATTATGACGGGCAACTTGTCGTCACCCTCCAAAAATGCATATTCTAAATGAGGTGGCAAGTCCTTGAGTTCAACCTCAGGGGGCTCATTAACTGAAGAGTTTGCTTCACAAATTTTAAGATCTTTTCGAGTTTCTGGAAAATAATTTTCTTGATTGGGAGGTGGTGGTGAGGGATCACTATTAAAATTGCTTACGAGGAGAAGAAAGTCCCATCAGGGTCATAAATGTTGACTCAAAGCTTCGCGGTGAAGTGATCATCCTCTATAGCAAGAAAAGAGTCCGGCTTTCTTCAAAAAGGAGAAAAATAATGTCCCCAAATGGATGCAAAGTAGAGAGGATGGTAGAAACGATTGGATCATGAAGTGAGATGGATTGCCACAAGGCAACTCGAATCACATCTGAGAAACCAAGACTTCTTGAGAGTATTCCTTCACAAGCCAATATCAATGACGACAATTCGTTTGTCCTCATATATTGTAATTAGCTCTGTGTATCTCAGAAGTTTGTCCCAGAATTGAATGTAAGGCATTCTTATGCCAACCCTAAGGGTTTATTTATTACCTCGTATACCATCGATTAATGCACGATTGTCTTTAAAGAAACTCCTCCAGATTAGAGGTACTCGGGGTCTTGGCTCAAAATCGGACGACTATGAATCTGCAGGAAATTGGAACTTTCCCACTGTTACAAAGACGTCTTCAGCGATACCGATTGGTTCAAAGATTGATCGATCCGCTAACTCAAGCGTCATGCAAAAGTCGGGGTTAGTTCGGGAAGAGAGAGATCTTTCCAGACGGAATATGGCATAAGATTAATGCTCGCTCCGAGATCGGCCAAGGCGTTGCATGTCTAGAAAATTCACATGGAATAAGAAATCGGCCAGGGTCTCCAAGTTTTTTCGGTAACTTGTTTAGGATGACCGCTGAGCAATTCTCGTTCAATTTAGCCATTTCACTCAACTTTTCTTTGTTTCCGATTAAAGTTTTTAGAGTCGAGGCAAATTTCGGCATAAGGGTCAAGGCATCCGTAAAGCTAATTTCGAAACTCAAATCTCTAAAGATTTCATAGAATTTCTCAATTTGACCGTTAGCTTTTTCTCGGCCCCTTTCATCATTTCTTCTTGAAGGAAATGAAATTGATGTTCGTTGGTTAGGCATCGGAGCACTAACGGGAGCAACAACGGGCTCGGAAATTGGATTACGAGATTGGACTTGAACTACAGGAGGTTGGACGTCTTCGGTGCTTCCGTTATTAGTAGGAAGTATCATGTCCTTTGTAACCTCGGTATCACGATTCATTGCTTTCGGAGAAGAAGATGAAGTGGAAGGAGTCGTGGGTCCTTGATAAGCAACACCACTTCGGGTGGTGATACCTTTCAAATCTTCCTTCGGGTTAGTAACGGTGTTACCCGGGAGAGTTCCCGAACCTGAAGTAGAGGCGGTATTAGAAGTCACGAACTTGGAAAGCATGTCCGTTAAATTGGCCATTTGGTTTTGCAAGGTTTGGCCTTGGTTTTGCATATTCCTCAGAACTGCATCATTAGCCTTGACGTAGTTGTCAAAATCAGTTTTGGACACACCATGTGTCTGAGGAACAGGAGCTTGGTAAGCTGGTGGTTGATTAACCTGGGGTCGGTAAATTTGGCTTTGGTTGAAATTGTTCCCTCGGTTTTGATTGTAATTGTTTCCCCGATTGAAATTGTTTTGATTATTTCCTTGATGGCTTTGAACGGGAGGAAAACCGGGAGGTCGAATTTGATTTGCAACCATCTGAGGTCGGTAACCGGTATTTCCTTGGTTGAAATTTGCCGCAGCGGCTTGTGACACATACTCTTGGATATTGTCACGATAAATGTTGCCATCGGTGGCTGGACAATTTTGGTAAGAATGACCACCCCCACAAGTTACACAACTTTGCTCGACCGCTTTTACGGGAGCTGGGGTTTGGTTTTTCTTATCGAGAATCAATGCTCTAACCATATCTTTAAGTTCAGCAACATCGGGTGAAACTGCTGGGGTAGAAGAGCTCGTACTCACTTTGGCAACGACTGCCTTGCTTCGTGATTGACGAACTTTGGATTTGCTCTCGATGATTTTTAGGCATTCTCGAGGCATTTTATCCAAAAAGTTACCACCCGCAGCGGAGTTCAATGAATCTTGATCATTCGAATTTAGGGCATTATAGAATGTATCGAGTTGATGCAATTCTGAAAACCCATGATGCGGGCATCCCCTAAGAAGATCATTGAATCGGTCCCATGCCTCGTAAAACGTTTCATCAAATTTTTGTTGAAATCTCGTGATTTCATTTCGAAGATTTGTTGTTTTAGAGGGAGGGAAGAATTTGTTAATGAATTTCGAAACAAGATCATCCCATGTAAGAATCGATCGAGGGGGTTCTTTTTCAAGCCAAATCCGGGCGGCTCCCTCGAGGGAAAATGGGAAAAGCATAAGCTTAACCGACGTACTCGGGACGTTCGGGAACTTCATCGTAGAAGTGATCTTGTTGAAATATCGGATGTGGGCATGTGGGTCTTCTTTATCGTGTCCAAAAAATTGCTTGTTTTGAACAAGATTAAGTAGACCATGCTTGATCTCAAAGTTGTTCGCGGTAATTTCGGGAACAACGATCGCATCCTCGTAACCCTCGGTGGGTGCTTCGAGTAATTGCGCCATAGTACGATTATCGGCCATCGTAACTATGGGATGATTGAAAGTTTCTTGATTGTTATTTGGTTTCTCAAGATTTGGTGATTCAACAGAAGTTTGTCGGACTTGTTGTTGTCGACGTTTACGGGCTTGAGAACGAGTGCGCATGCACAAAATAGAAATATAAAAAGAAAATTTACACTATTTTTTTTTTTTTTTTTTTTTTTTTTCAATGATTTATTCACAATGATTTTAACGGACAATGAGATAAGACAACTTCAACCAAATAATCTACTTACTTCACGGTAGCTCTCAAAAAGATAAACGCACAGGGAGGCGAAGGAGTAGAATAAGCCGAAGCTTATGTTCTATCCTCTCGGGGTCGTAGTTCTCTCGGACAACCCTCCTTAAACCCACTTTATAGTTTGTTTAACTTTCAAGGAGCCATACTCATAAAGAGACACAAATGGCATGATTTTTGAATCTTTTGTCGAGTTGGGACCAACAAGTTTCCACCGGAATTAATTATGATAATACCATCAATATGAGAGAATATTAAATTTTTGGTATTTACATTTTTAAATTTTATTTATTTATTTTTTTTTTTTTTGGACAATGTTTTTATATTTTTGGTTTTTCTTTTTTTTTATATGATAATTATACTAATAAAAGAAAATGAAAAATATTTTTGTATTTTTGTAAAAATAAAAGAGATATTCACAAATTCAAACATAATTTGTCAAACGCAACGATAATTCGTTTCAAAACCTCCCTGGCAACGGCGCCAAAATTTGACTCGTGGATTCTTACTCCTTTTTATATATAAATAAATATAAATATATAACAAGGATCAAAATTCACAAAATCAATGAAACCGGAAGTAGTATAGAATATTTCCGGGGTCGTTATCCCAACGAGGCTTGAATTGGAAAATCGAATGACGAAATTGATAATTGATGTTTTGAATATAACAAAATACGATGGCAATAAACCTAATAAGCAAATCAACGAAAAGCTAAGCAAGGAAAATAAGCTAGAGCATGCACATAAAGGCTAGGAATAGATACCAAAAAAAAAACCCACTTAAAACTTTTATACTAAGACACAAATAAGCTCAAATAAGCTTAAGACAGACCATATAAGATAGACTAACTCTAAATAAGCAAATTCAGCTAGCAATTAAACTAAGAAACTCAGCAGTACTAACAGTTTTAACTATCAGTACTAACTTGGAGTTAGTAGTGCTAGCTTTAAGTTAGTACTGCTAGCTCTAATAAAACACAATGAAACAAGAAATATAAGCAAAATGGCTTACAACAGATGTTTGACTACCCCTAATAAGCACTCAGGCATAAGTATAAGCAACTAGAATAAACTAAAGTGGCAAATAAGCTAAAAAGCTATAAACTGATATACTATTAAAATTGCTTTGAAAAGGCAAATAAGCTAAAGTAAGCTCTACTAAAGACAGTAAAGGAAAATGGGCTTAATCTACTCTAAAAAGCTAAGGAAATCTTAAATAAGCAGAAATAATAAGCTAAT
Source organism: Tanacetum coccineum (assembly GCA_026074375.1). Lineage (NCBI taxonomy): Eukaryota > Viridiplantae > Streptophyta > Magnoliopsida > Asterales > Asteraceae > Tanacetum > Tanacetum coccineum. The sequence goes on along the minus strand of BQNB010008337.1, from coordinate 28,730 downwards.
AAGCAATAATGAACCAACAGTACTAACAGTTTTAACTACCAGTACTAACTTGGAGTTAGTACTGCTAGCTTTGAGTTAGTAATGCTAGCTTTAAAAAATCCCAAAATAAACCACAGTACTAACAAGGGTTAGTACTGCTTGGTCCAAACACCCCTTAAAGTTTTCAAAAATCATTTTTCTTTTTATTTTAAGCTGATTTGATCCTAGTTTGTTAAAAACAGATTATCAAATAACAAAAGTAGACACTTATAAGCAGACTTCAATCAAGAATAAGCACTTAAATAAGCTAAATCAGTCTAACAGTATTAACTAAACATACTACCAGTACTAACTAAGAAAGTGACTGTAGGTTCCCGATTTACACTTTCACTTCATAACATAGGATCCCGATTAACTTCACTTCATATAATCAAACACGAATCAAAGAAAGAAACTAGAAAAGAGATAAAGGATAGAAAAGAGAGAGAGAGAAAAGAGAGATGAGAAAAAAAAGATATTTGTGATATTATGATTTTCTAGATATTTTCATATGAAAATATCTATATATATATATCCCTACGACGCGTGGGATATTTAACTAGGACCCGGGCTCGGGTTTTGTTTGGGATTAAACCCGAAACATATACAATATTAGATTATCTATCGAGCCCGATTCCCGATAATATTTTATTACAACATTAACTAATTAAAGACCGAAGCTCCATCGTAGAGTGACCGAGCTTCCTTGTTCGACTCAATAAATTGAGGCTAACAATCTCCCCCGAAGTGAGGTCTTGAACACGGGAACGAGCTTCCTTTATTGACTCAATAAAATTGAGGCTAACAATCTCCCCCGAAGTGAGTTCATTGATGACACTCCTTCATGAGATCAGTGAGATTGCTTTTGTCGTTTAAGCTCGAGTGTTCTTGGTCTTTGTCTTCGTTATTTGTTGTAGGCTTGTTCCTTCATGCTTTGCGATCTTGACTTTGAGCCTTTGTCATTGTCTTTATCGTCTTTGCCATCTTGCGATCTTGTGTCTTTGACCAACATGCTCATACTTTTGCATTATCTTGAAAGCTTTTTAATGACAATTCACTTTAAACCAAAATTAACCCAAAGGAACTTTATTACTCTCTTTTAAACACCTAAAAGTACACAAAAACAATGCTTCAAATCAGCTTAATCAAATAGGCTTTCAAATCTGCTTTTAGACTTGCAACCTTTTAAGAAGTAACAGGCACCACTCAAAATCAAATATTAAACCTGAAAGCTTGACAAAAACTGGTTAATTATGCTTAATTTAGCTAAGTAAACTTGACCTAGTGACCTTGCCCTAAAAGCACTCCCATTTTGACCCTTTTTGGCCTTGTGCCAAACACTCCTTTTAAAAATTCTAAAAGCTATTTTGAACTAGATAAGCTGATTTAAAGCAACCAATGAGATAACAAATGTTAATAAAGATGAACTAAGATCAAATAAGCAATTTCTAACAAGAAATAAGCACTTATTAAGCAGGATATAGGATCAAACAGAACCAAGGCTTATGAAAAAGACAAAATTTAAAAAAATAAAGAAATAAGATGCAGGAAACTAATATTGACTAAAAACAATATAAATAAAGGATAATAAGCAGAAATTAAGACTATAAGACAGGATAAGCTAAAAAATAAGCAGTTGCTACAGTAACTTTTAAGAAAATTAAGAATTTAAGAACTTACAAGACTTAAGGCATTCTGTTCTGAAAAAAAATTCATGCAATATTAATCATCTATTGTCCTCTCCATGAGACACTAACATGGGCTTCCATATTTCACCTATGCTCCAATGTTGATTGACAGATTGGTATGTTTTTTTTGTATTTTTGGGTGAAATAAGGACTTAAGGCAACAAAAAGCTAGAAAGCTTTCATTGCTTAAGTATGAAACAACTTAAGAGAGAACTTTTTAGAGCTTTGTAAACAACTTAATAACAAGTTAACAATGATTAAAAACCAGAAAAGTTTATAAAAATACCTCAAGTTTCATTAACTTTTTAAATCATTACAAGACTTGGAAATTTAAAATGCAGCAAGTAAAAACTTAAAAAAAATAAGCTGAATACAAAAACTAGATAAAAAAAGTGTGGTCTAATGGCTTACAAATGATATCTATTTATACTACTTCTACTAGGGTTGGGTATTCTCAGCTAGTGCTTGTTCTAGTGAGAGGATTGAAAAAGCTTAATCTCAGCCATTGGATTTATGTGTGCCTTCTTTTGAACTTCATCTCTCAGCCATCGATTTATCTTTATCATTGAAAAGTTGAGGATTACCAACGGTGTCATGGCAAAAAACATGTGAACATGGGGAGAGCTATTGGAGGTGAAGGGAAAGTTTTATCCCTTGTGTTTTTGAGGTTTGCAGGGTAAAAAAGGGTGGTTTGGGGAAGATAACCTGTTGGCGGGAAAATGGGTTAGGGTTTATCAGTTTGATTTTGGGGAAGAGGGGAAAGGTTTAGGTAGAAGTCAAGTTTGGCCCCTCAAATTGTGTTTGTTCATTACACGCCTAGTCCTTGATGGTTATACAGGTTTGAGGAGTTGGCAGTTTTAGCCCCTCAACCTATATATCTATTTTGCAAAGTTAGTCCCTTCTCATTACAACTTTAGGGTTTGGCGATTTACCCCTAAAGTTGTATTTCAAGATATAGCAAAATCAGTCCTTGTCTTTGTTTCCTTAGTAATATAACTTTGGGATTTGGCAATTTCAGTCCCTCAAGTTATTTCTTTTCTGATTCAGCTTCTCGGAGTTGATTTGACTTTGTCGGGGTTGACTTTGACTTTGACAGTTTGACTTTTCTATTGACTTTTTGACTTGGTTGACTTTTTGGCTTCGATTTGGCTTCGTCTTTTCACACTTTTCCATTCCATGCTCAGTTTTGGCTTTGTTTTTCGTCCTTTTGTGTGATATCCGTTTCCTGCACAATACAAATGCAAAACAAACATATATTTGGCAGTTTTTGTCTGTTTTTGGTCATTTAAGTCCGTTTTATTGGATATAAAATATGTGTAATTAAGCACATATTAGTCGCATATTCAAGAACATAGACAAGTATGAGGTGATAAACATAATTAAACAATCAATGATAAATTAAGTAATCGAGATTAAACAAACCAAACATTGAATCTTCATTAAGATGGATAATACCTAAGGTAGAGACCATAATCATTGTTGTAATACAAGTATAATCGAACAAACAAAGGTAAAACTAACAGAGTTAACGAACGATACCAAAAATCAAATGATTACAAGAGTATAGGAATACAATGGTGTCTTCTATGGAATTAGTTTCGATGCTTGACCTTGGCTGCTCTTCGTCTCTTCAGAAAATCGACTTTTATGTTTATGGTATAGAGAATATGATTTAGCACACTGAAAACTCGTTTTTGAGTCTTCTATTTATAGTCTCTGAAAAAAAATAGGGTGGATACGCCGTGTATTGAGCGAGGTCATACGGACGTATAGGGGTGAATCCCTTGGAAAAGGTGATTTAGTGTGCGCTACATTCACAATCAATTAGTAGTAACTGTTATCAATCACATTTAATGCAGGATCTTTGATTGTTTGACCATCTGGATACGGCGTATGTATTTAGAAGGATACGCCGTATTAGGTATTAAACGTACGTGTTTTCTTGTGAAGTCCAGGCACACAGATACGTCGTATCTTCTTTCATGGATACGACGTATGTGGTCTAAAATAAGCAATCTTTAAATATCATCATTTAAGCTCCAAAATGTGCGCACTTTAGCTTGTCTTCCAATGAACTCCATAATTACTGCAATTAACTACTTTAAGCATTAAGTTAACAATTTTTGCAATAATTAATATTAAAAAAGTAAGTAATTTATTTGGGATAAATGATGCTATAAAAGTAACGTTATTTGATGTCATCAAATATCCCCCCACTTGAATCCTACTTATCCTCAAGTAGACTCTAGAAATTTATTGAAAATGTATCCCAACCAAAGTTAAGGATTTTTCCTTTAAGCACTCTTTCATTAAAATCACCTATACAAAACAAGCACCTACGAAATATGGTGAAAGAAAACATCAGTATAATCACTCAAACTAATCTAGTTGTGCTTTAACATTTTAATGGGTGTACGCTCATTGCTTTTCGGTCCGAGATTAGTTTCTATATATGCTTGGCAAGGATACACATCTCCACCACTAGAGGTAAGGAGTAACAAGTTCAAAAAGGTAAATTGGGTTTATTTAAATATAAGGGTTGATCATTCTAATAATCTTTCATCAAAAGTACACACTAACAAGGCAGGTGAATCACACATACATGACCGTAATGACGGAATAGACATGTGCGATTTGATCACATCCGCATTCGCGAGTTTAACCAAGGGTTAGGATGAAGAATGATATAGGGTATGGATCTTCTAACTTTCACCAAAAGTAATAAACCAACAAGGCAGCTGAATCACGCATACATGGCCGTAACGACGGAATAGACATGCATGACTCGATCACATCCTTGTTCGAGTAAAACCTAAGGTTAATTGTTAGGAAAGGGAAATAAATTGTTGTTAAATAAAATTCACAAAACAAATAGATTAAGAATCTGAAACAAATAAGGTATAAATTTAAGTTGCTAGTAAACTCTCCCGGACGTTCCATGATAAAGACTCATAAATATATACAACATCCTTTGATTCATATAGTGACACTCAGATAATCATAAGTTAACAGTTCCATAACGGTCACACTTCCCAATCATCTCCTATCTCTATACGCATCACTTTACAAGACAAGTGATGATATTGTCCCTTTATACAAAACTATACATCAGTTGATTTTTACTACATATCTAACGAATAATCGATTCTCGTTGTATTTATCGGTTTAAGTTCACTGAGACTATCTTCATTATTTCATCCTCTTTTTTTTATGCGATTTCTATTTTTCCAATTTTTTTTTCATAACACAACAATATGACCATCTGGGTGTAATTTCACAGTCTTTCACCATCATAATTCATCTAGTTAATTTTTCTTTAAAACACTTCATCTTCGGAACATGAAACATAATTTGCAAAAGTAGCCAAAAATACACGAGCTACATACTTTTACAATTCCCATTGCATTGGTATTTTTCTAACCTAAACAGAGATAGAAAAATTTCACTTTGACACGGGAAATACAAAACTTTACACGAAAGCAACCAACAACTTTTGATTAATAGGCTTAAGTTACAGGGTAGGCTAAGGTTTAAAGGTCTCTGTACGAAAATAAAAACTTTGGTAGTTGTTTGAAAAAGACAGGAATGATCAAAGGTTTTTCTAGGGGTATTTGTTGTGGTTGTCGTAAGGGAACTCTATTATACAAGAAGTTTTACATCTCCCTAGGATGTGTTCCTAATCATTGTAGTGCAGTATGAAGGCAAGACTCGGGGGTTAGTTATTCGTTCTCTCGGTGGAATATGTTGGGAAGGCTTGATCACGGTCTAACAGAATTCTAAGGGTGAGAGGAAGATTATTTTTGTGTTTTATAGTTATAGGAAAGCGAAACGGAAAATCATATATTTGTGAGGTTGGTTTGTCTTTAGATATTAAACTGTATAAAAAACGCTATGGTGATAAAAATATAATAAAAGATTATGTTCATTTAATCATGTATTACTCCCTAGATTGCTTCTCCTAGTGTTGTTGCTTTGTCACACTTGTGATGATCTATGTAATTATTTCCTAAGTCATGAACGAATTACACGAACCCGCCGTCTATTTAATATTTCGTTAAGGCAACGCACAAGTAAGGTAGTATGAAGACTATTACAAGGCCCCTAAGAGTATATTAAATGCATTTGAAATATATTAACAGTGGATCAACCATATAAGGGGCAAGGTAGTATAAAGACTGTTACCCTATGGTATCCTTTCTACACAATTACTGTTTTCTTAGAATATCAAACAACGATATAAACAAAACGCTGGTTTTCTTAAGATCTTACATGCATATTCATCACAAAGCAGCAACACCAATAAGATCTAAATCCTAGGTCTTCATCATAATCTTAATGAACACAATCGAAGGTTTAGTAAGCATGTTAAAGATAAGCAGAACAATAATGGAATCAAACAACACATTGACATATTGAATGATTAAGATAGTCTTACTTGATTAAAACATGAATTGAAGGGATAGTACAATATGGTTTTTGAGGACCTAAAATAGCCCCTACAGTTGTAAATGAACTAGGGTTCATCCCTTCTTTTACTCTAAAGTTACACACCTATAACCCTAATTTCGGGTTTGTATATATAGAAAAATTGTTGTGATCGGCGTCGCGTTTTAATCGTGACGCCGTCGTGAAAGAGAATATTCTAGATAATGGGTTGGGTCGTACATTCTGACGCCGTCTTGAGATCTTGTGACGCCGTCTTGGTATGAATTGTGACGGCGTCACGTGTAATCTGTGACGCCGTCTCCAGCTGCTGAGAACATAATCTTGAGAGATGTTGGTGTAGGTCCGTAGTCTTGTCCGTTTCTTCTCCAAATGAGCCCAAGTCACGTGTATTTCTTTTAATTGCCTTTGAAATGCTAAATACCTGAAAAGGAATGAGTAAGTAAACCTATTTTTGGGCATTATAATAAAAAAAATTGCATGATTTAAGGAGGTTAACGACCCCGGAAAAAGTGTATAAAATGACACATTATCAAATACCCCTTACACTTGGGATTTGCTTGTGTCCTAAGCAAATGAGCTTTTTCTTAATAGTGCAATAACAATTACGAGGGTCATTTTTACCTACTCTTTAAAAGTATTTACAACAACCTTCTAGACTGTAATTAAAAGCACAAAAAGTATATAGTATGATCTCAAACATAATGTGTTTGGGATTCTCTCTTTCACTCGGGTGTATAATTTATTAATAAGATAAGGGGAAATGGGAAATCAACACTCTGTACCTGTCATAGCATATTAATTTCCATAGGCTTTGTTAAAGGGATCAAACTTCACCGCTAGGCGCAAGCATTACTCATTACTATCTAAGAGGTCTTTTAAAGGGTTGTGGGGTGTAGGTGTAAGATAACATATAATGGAAATGGAAACGGAAACGGATGGGATACATTTGGGTGGTTTTGGGTGAATTTAGAGTGGAAGGGTTAGATAATTATTTATACGAATACACGTTGGTTTGGTTACTAAGCCAAGACTCGTGACGAGAGTATTACAAAAACTTACACAACTCTACATCAATCTCTTTACTTTTTATTTTTTATTTTTTAATAACATAATTACATCATAACATGGCGGTTTATAACACGTACCCCTATAACTGAGCTTTTTTACATACTTGATATTTACAATCTAACTAATGACCCAATTTGAGGTGGATCAAAATAACATAGAGATCATCTAACAAACGTATGGGGGTATTGACTTAACTTTTCTTCCCCATTCTTTCGCGAAATAAATACTACCATGAATCCCAATCGTCCCAAAACTGTATTTACAAGGATAAGGATAGCAATCCGTTTGTTGTACTCAAATAATTAACTGGGTTTAAAACAAGGTAGAGACTAAGGTAATTTGGGTGTAAACGATTAGTTTAAGGTTTAACAATGTTCTTTTCATTAATAATCTGAATCCACTAGAAATTTTATAAAGGACCGTTGAAAAATGATAGGCTGGAGGGTTGTACTAAGGGTATCCTGAACTTAAAAAAAATGGTGCCATGGCAAGGTGTGGGATAGTTATATGATAGGTTATACTGTGACCATCATAACAAATACAGTTTAAACCATGGGTTAATCCTAATGCCTCTTATATAGCAAATCATATATTCAATATGCGGTACGAGATGCATCACAAAAAACAAGTTTTTTAGCATTTAATTATACTACACCGTACACTCATCTAATTTAATACGATTCTCAATGCTTCAGAAAAGGCGACGAAGGGACCACCACGTACACATTTGTTAATGACATAATAGACATACGTGATCTGCTAACTCTTTAAACTCGAGAAAGCTAAAGGTATAAACTATCTTAGGTTAATCAATAACAGATACCGAATTCCTAAAGATCTAAAGGTGAACCTCATATTTTTGGGGTGGAATTCTAAGGGTTTTGTGCTAGTCATATAAATTCCTATCCAGAATGAGACGCTATTTAAAAAAAAAATACTCGTTTTCGTCGGTATGTGTCAAAAAAAAAATAGATGGTAAAATCACCTTTTTATGTTATGTTTCGATATATTACCCATCATTTTTTAAGGACTAAGAGCAAATGGCCAAAAGAAAGGTAATAGTTTTAACGGATTATTTTTCCCCATACACTTAAGTTGAACATTGTCCCCAATGTTCTATAAAGGTACCCGTAAAAACAAATTAAAAGGAAAAGAAAACAAAGGAAAGAAACTAGTACTCTCCTGGTTTGCTCAATAATGGAGAAGAAACATGCGATAACTGGTTAAATCATCATCCAAGAATTGTCCAATGAAACTTCCTAAGAATTTCCAAGCTTCTTCTCATTAAATATAACCTGTAATCAAAGACAAAGACAACTTTTACCAAGCATTAAATGTGCGATATACAAATATACAATATGAATTTTAGGCTTTGGACTCGATAAAGCAGTGTAAAGATTAGAATGAGAGAATTGTCAAAACTCATTGATTTTGCAGGCTTTATACAAAAGAATAGATATTTTAATGTTATGCAAGGTTTTATTTTCAGAACGAAATAATTAATAAATTTTAGTTTTCATGACCTAGCGTTTGACGTCGTAGGAAAATCCTGACCCCGTCATAGGTCGTTGGTGACGGCGTGCGTGTAAATCGGTGACGCCGTCTACCACGTTCTGTATAGAGAAAACAAAAATTTTTGTTTTTGATGAAAAATTTCCTGCACTTGATTCCATAAGTTAATTCCTGTACAAATGGTTGCATAAAACCTAAGTTTTGACAATTCAATCATATGACTCGAAACTGACGCGAATTAATCTAAACAATTTATTTTGCATGTTTGAATTTGGTTCTAAAAACCAAATAATTCCCCTACACTTATTATTTGTCCAAACTACCTTTGATTGAGAAATTAAAACGAAGGTTAAAAATAAAACAAAGCATGATTACAAACTAATTCAAACATAATAAACAAACGATAAAGAATTAAAATACACAAGACATTAATTAAGCTAATTCATAATAAACTTAAACAAATATTCAAAACAAGAGTTAAAGCATTCAAATCCTTAAAAAACTATTACAAACCATAATTGTTCAAATGACAAGGGATGAAAATGATAATGAAACAAGACAAGAGTGATCAAGAAGAGCCATCATGCGAAGGGTCGAGGCGGTATGCATAGCCGGGAGGCATGTATCCTTGATAGCCAACAGGTGGGTAATCGGCCTCATTTACCCCTTGGGAACATATCAATCTGTAGGTGAGGAGTTTAGGTTATTGTCACGAGAGGATATTGTATTGGAATTGGCAGACAATGTGATTTACATACAGTAAGCTCGTTCATCTCTGCTGTCCCATCTAAGATCAATCCTATCTACCTAATGCTCATTTACTGATCCATCCAGCGCGTTTGGCGGACTTCCAATCACTTTGCTCATGTTACGGCTTTGATATCCTCGGAGCCTCTACTCCTTTGTTCCCCTTCTCCATCTCCTTCCTCATCATCACCTTCACCTTCCTCTACAAATCTCTGGTAGCCGGCCAACAACACTCACCCTCGTAGAGTTCCATGATGACTCCTATCTTAACCAATGATGTTTTCCTATAAACATGTGGAGGGGGCTCACGGTTCAACACACTTACCATTTCATTGGTGAGCAAACCAAAAGACCGAGCTATCCTTGTCACAAACATCCCCTTGAAAATCACACTCTTATCCCTTACGCTCTTTAGGTACTTGGCAAGCCAATAGGGGATGTTGCAAACAACCCCTTCCCCAAAGTCTCTCTTTTCCTCCTCCACCTAATATATAATATTCTATCATAATTTTAATTTTTATATTCACACAACCCAAATTAAAAATAAATTAAAAAAAAAAAAAAAAAAAAAAAAAAAAAAAAAAAAAAAAAAAAACCCCCCAAAAAAACCCCCCCCCCCCCAAAAAAACCCCCCCCCCCCCCCCCCCCCCCCCCCCCAAAAATAACCCACCCCAACCCCCCCTATTTTTATTTTTACTTTTTTTTTCTCTCTTTTTTTTTTTCCAATTTTCGCTCGCAAGTACCGAAAGCGGTAAGGGATAAGTAGAGTGATTTTTGAGGGAATGTTTGTGACAATGTAGCTTGTCTTTGGTTGCTAACAATGAAATGGTAGTGTATTGAACAGTGAGCCCCCTCCACATGTGTATAGATCAAAATCATGGTTAAGATGGGTGTCTATTCATGGAACTTACGAGGGTGAGTGTTGTTTGGCGGACCTACAGAGTGGTTGAGAGGAAGGGTGAGGTGATGATGGAGGTAAGGGAGATGAGAAGGGGGAACAAAGGAGTTGGCAGGCTCTGCGGATATCTACCGTAACAATGAGCTAAGGTGATTGAAAGTCCGCCAAACGCGCTGGATGGATCAACAAGATGAGCATTAGGGAAGGATTGATGCTTAGATGGGACAGCAGGATGAACGAGCTCACTGGATGTATAATCACATTGTCTGCCAATTCAATACTATCCTCGTGACACCTTAAACCCCTCAACTTACAGTGGATTTGATATGTTCCAAGGGTCTTGAGGGCCGATTACCCACCTAATTGGCTATCAAGGTTAATGCCTCCGGCTATGCATTCCGCCTGACATTCGCATGATGGCTCTTATTGATCACTTCTTGTCTTTGTTTCTTTATCATTTTCATCATTGTATTTGAACAATTATGGTTTGTAATAGTTTTTAGGATTTGAATGCTTTAACTCTTGTTTTGAATATTTGTTTAAGTTTATTATGAATTAGCTTAATTAATGTCTTGTGTATTTTAATTCTTTATCGTTTGTTTTATTACGTTTGAATTATTTTATGATCATGCTTTGTTTTATTTTTAACCTCGTTTTAATTTCAATCAAAGGTATTTTGCAAATAATAAGTGTAGGAGAATTATTTGGTTTTTAGAACCAAATTTAAACATGCAAAATAAATTGTTTAGATTAATTCGTGTCAGTTTCGAGTCATATGATTGAATTGTCAAAACTAGGGTTTTATGCAGCCATTTGTACAGGAATTAACTTGTGGAATCAAGTGCAGGAAATTTTTCATCACAAACAAAATTTTCATTTTCACAGAGCGTGGAGACGGCGTCACGATTTACACGCGACGCCGTCACCACGACACCTGTGACGGGGTCAGGATTTTCCTAACGGCGTCAAACGCCCAGGGTCAGAAAACTTAAATTTTTTAATTATTTCTGAAAATAAAACTTGCATAACATTTAAAATATGTATTCTTTTGTTATAAACCTGCAAAATCCATGAGTTTGACAATTTCTCTCATTCTTTCTTTACTGCTTTAATCGAGTAAAACCTAAAATTCATATTGTTTATTTGTATATCTGGCAATTTTTTGTCTTGGTTAGTTGTCTTTGTCTTTGATTACAAGTTATATTTAGTGAGAAGAAGCTTGGAAGTTCTTAGGAAGTTTCATTTGGAACAATTCTTGGATGATGATTTAACCAGTTATCGCATGTTTCTTCTCCATTATTGAGCAAACCAGGAGAGTACTAGTTTCTTTTCCTTGTTTTCTTTTCCTTTATTTGTTTTTACGGGTACCTTTATAGAACATTGGGGACAATGTTCAACTTAAGTGGTATATGGGAAAAAATAATCCTTAGAAAATATTTTTCTTTTGCCATTTGCTTTGTCCTTAAAATGATGGGTAATATATCGAAACATAGCATAAAAAGGTGATTTTTACCCGATTTTTTTTGACACATACCGACGAAAACCGAGTATTAATAGCGTCTCATGGATAGGAATTTATATGACTAGCACAAAACCCTTAGAATTCCACCCCAAAAATATGAGGTTCAACCTTTATATCTTTAGGAATTCGGGTATTGTATTGATACCTAAGATAGTTTATACCTTTAGCCTAATCGAGTTAAAGAGTGGAGCAGTAAGTATGTCTATTATGTTCATTACAAATGTGTACGTGTGGTCTTCGTCGCCTTTTCTAGAGCATTGAGATCGGTATTAAATTATATGAGTGTACCGGTAGCATATTAAATTCTAAAACTTGTTTTTGTGATGCATCTCGAGACCGCATAGTAAGTATTAGGATTTGCTAGATAAGAGGCACTAGGATTAACCCATGTTTTAAACCTGTAATTGTTATGATGGTCACACCGATCATATAAAAACTTATCCCACACCTTGCCAGGCACTCATTTTTAGTTTCAGGATACCCTTAGTACAACCCTCCGAGCCTATCATTTTTCCAAAAACGGGGGTGTTATTTGTCTTTTAATTTTCTATGTGATTCCAGAAATATTAATGAAGAGCATTGTTAACCCTTAAACTAATCGTTACACCCAAATTACCTTAGCCTACCTTGTTTTAACCCAAGTTAATTATTTGAGTACACGGTTGCTAATTCCTTATCCTTGTAAACACAGTTTTGAGACGATTAGGATTCATGGTAGTATTTATTTCGCGAAAGAATGGGAAGAAAAGTAGTTCAATACCCTTAACGTTTGTTAAGATGATCTCTTTGTTATTTTGATACACCTCAAATTGGGTCATTAGTTAGATTGTAAATATCAAGTATGTAAAAAGCTCAAGTATTAGGGGTACGTGTTATAAACCCCATGTTATGATGTATTATGTTATTAAAAAAATAGAAAAGAAAAAGAAAGAGATTGATGTAGAGTTGTGTAGAGTTTGTATATCTTCGTCCGAGTCTTGGCTTAGCAACCAAACCAACGTGTATTCGTATAAATAATTAGCTAACCCTTCCACTCTAAATTCACCCAAAGCCACCCAAATGTATCCCATCCGTTTTCGTTTCCATTTACATTATATGTTATCTGTAACCTAATACCCCACAACCCTAAAAAAGGACCTCCTTTGAATATTTATGAGTAATGCTTGCGCCTAGCGAGTGAAGTTTGATCCTTTACCAAGCCTATGAAAAATTTATATGCTATGACAGGTAAGAGTGTGATTTTCCATTTCCCTTATGTTATAATATATTATACACCGACGTGAAAAGAGAGAATCCCCAAACTCTTATGTGAGATGCTACTATATACTTTTTTGTGCTTTTTAATACGAGGTCTAGAAGGTTGTGTTGTAAAATACTTTTAAAGAGTAGGTAAAAATGACCCTCGTATTGTTATTGCCTAGGTAGAAAAGCTCATTTGCTTAAGGACAAGCAAAAAAAAATAATTCCCAAGTGTAGGGGTATTTGATAAGGTGTCATTTTATACACTTTTTCAGGGTCGTTTAACCCCATAAATCGTGCATTTATGCCCAAAATATGTACTTAATCGCTCCTTTTTAGATATTCAACATTTAGAAGGCATTTAGAGGAAATACACGTGACTTGGGCTCATTTGGAGAAGAAACGGACAAGACTACGGACCTACACCAACATCTCTTAAGATTATGTTCTCAGCAGCTAGAGACGGCGTCACAGATTACACGTGACGCCGTCACAATTCATACCAAGATGGCGTCACAAGATCTCAAGACGGTGTCAGAATGCACGACCCAGCCCATTATCTAGAATATTCTCTTTCACGACGGCATCACGATTAAAATGAGACCATCGATTTTCCTATATATACAAACCCGAAATTAAGGTTATAAGTGTGTAACTTTAGAGTAAAAGAAAGGGACGAACCCTAGTTCGTTTAGCAGCTGTTAGGGACGATTTTAGGGCCTCAAAACCCTATTGTACTTCCTTCAATTCATGTTTTAATCAAGTAAGATTATCTTAATCATTCAATATGTCTATGTGTTGTTTGATTCATTATTGTTCTTGCTTTATCTTTAACATGCTTGGCTAAACCTTCTATTGTGTTTATTTATGATTGTATGAAACCTAGAATGTAGATCTTAGTGGTGTTGCTTCTTGTGATGAATATGCATGTTAGGTCTTAGAAAACCAGCTCGCTGTTGATATGTCTAAGAAAACATGATTGTGTAGAAAGGATACCATAGGGTAACAGTCTTTATACTACCTTGGCCCACTTATTTGGTTCGATCCACTCTTAATATATTTAAATGCATTTAATTTTTACTCTTAGGAGCCTTGTAATAGTCTTCTACTACCTTACTTGTTGCGTTGCCTTACGAAATATTAAATAGAGGGTGGGTTCGTGTAATTCGTTCATGATTTAGGAAATAATTACATAGATCATCATAAGTGTGACAAAGCAACAACACTAGGAAAAGCAATTTAGGGAGTACTACATGATTAAATGAACATAATCCTTTATTATATTTTTATCACCAGTAGCGTAGTTTTTATCTCAGTTAATAGCTAAAAACCAAACCAACTTCTCAAAATATATGATTTACTCGCATTTCCCTATAAATTAAAAACACAAAAATAATCTTCTCTCAACTTAGAATTTCTGTTAGACACGTGAATACAAGCCTTCCCAATATTCCCCTAGAGAACGATAACAAACCCTCCGCCGTCTTGCCTATACTGCACTACCAATGATTAGGTTACACTGCTAGGGAGATGTAAAACATTCTTGTAGGAAGTCCTCCTTATCGACACCACAACAATACCCCTAGAAAAACCTGTTGAGTCATTCTGTCTTTTTCACACCAAAGTGTTTATTTCGTTACACCTATTACAACCTTAGCCCTACCCTGTAGATTAAGCCGATTAAATCAAAGTTGGTGGTTGCTTTTGTGTAAAGTTTTGTAGTTCCCGTGTCAAAGTGAAATTTTCTATTTCTGGTTAGGTTAGAAAATTTCTCAATGCAATGGGAATGTAAAAGTATGTAGCTCGTGTATTTTGCTACTTTTGCAATTATGTTTCATGTCCGAAGATGAAGTGTTTAAAGAAAAATTATCTAGATGAATTATGATGGTGAAGACGGTGAAATTACACCAAGATTCATATTGTTATGTTATGAAAAAAAATGGAAAAATAGAAAATCGCATCAAAAAAAGAAGGAAAGAATGAAGATAGTCGGTCATTGAACTTAAACCGATAAATTACATAGAGAATCGATTATTCGTTGATATGTAGTAAAAATCAACGATGTATAGTTTTGTATAAAAGTGGACAATATCATCACTTGTCTTGTAAAAGTATGTATAAGTAGGGATGATTGGGAAGTTGACGTTATGCGGAAACGTTAAACTTTGATTATCTTTGTCACTATATGATCAAGATGTTTGTATATATTTATGAGTCTTTATCATGAAACGGTCGGGAAAGTTACTAGCAACTATATACCTTATTTGTTCAGGCTTAATCTATTTGTTTTGTGAATTTTATTTAACAACAATTTATTTCCCTTTCCTAACAATTAACCTTAGGTTTTACTCGAACAAGGATGTGATTGATTCATGCATGTCTATTATGTTGCTACGGCCATGTATGCGTGATTCAGCTGCCTTGTTGGTTTATTACTTTTGGTGAAAGTTAGAAGATTCCATACCCTATATCATTCTCATCCTAAAACCCTGGTTAAACTCGAATGCGGATGTGATCAATCGCATCATGTCTATTCAGTCATTACGGTCATGTATAGTGTGATTAACCTGCATGGTTTAGTGTGTAACTTTTGATGAAAGATTATTAGATGATCAACCTTATACTTTAAATAAAACCCAATTTACTTTTTGAACTTGTTACTCCTAGGCTCTAGTGGTGGAGATGTGTATCCTTGCCAAGCATATGATAGAAAACTAATCATGACCGAGCAATTAAGCGTACCCATTAAATGTTACACCCTAGATTAGTTGAGTGATCTGAGTGTTTTCATTTCCCATATTTCGTGAGGTGCTTGGTTTTGTACAGGTGATTTAATGAAAAAATGCTTAAAGGAAAAATCCTTAACTTCGGTTTGGGATACATTTTCAATAATTTTCTAGAGTCTACTTGAGGACAAGTAGGATTCAAATGGAGGGATATTTGATTGACATCAAATAACGTTACTTTTATAGATCATTTATCCCAAATAAATTACTCACTTTTATATAATTATTGCAAGAATTGTTACTTAATTGCTTAAGGTTGTTAATTGCAGTAATTATGGAGTACATTGTGAAGACAAGCTAAAAGGCGCACATTTTGGAGCTTAAATGATGATAGTTACCAAGATTGCTTATTTTAGGACCACATACGTGTATCCTGATAAGACAGATACGACGTATCTGTGTGCCCTGGACTTCACAAGAAAACACGTAGTTTTACCTAAAAACGGCATATCCTACTAAAATACATACGCAGTATCAGATGGTCAATCAATCAAAGATTCCTGCATTAAGTGATGATAACTGTTATATAATTGATTGTGAATGTAGCGCACACTCCAAGGGGTTTCACCCCTATACGCAGTATTGACCTCGCTCATCGGCTTCCCCGTATATCCAATATTTTTAGAGACTATAAATAGAAGACTCAAAAACGAGTTTTCAGTGTGCAAAATCATATTCTCTATACCATAAACATAAAAGTCGATTTTCTGAAGAGACGAAGAGCAGCCAAGGTCAAGCATCGAAACTAATTCCATAGAAGACACCATGTAATTCCTATACTCTTGTAATCATTTGATTTTTGGTATCGTTCGTTAACTCGGTTAGTTTACCTTGGTTGTTTGATTATACTTGTATTACAACAATGATTATGGGCTAATACCCTTAGGTATTATCCATCTATTGATGATTCAATGTTTGGTTTGTTTATTCGGATACTTAATTTAATCGTTGATTGTTTAATTATGTTTATCACCTCATACTTGTCTATGTTTCTTGAATATGCGACTAAATGTGCTTATAATTACACATATTTTTTATCCAATAAAAACGGATTAAATGACCAAAAAGGACAAAAAACTGCCAAATATTTTTGTTTTGCATTTGTATTGTGCTAGGAAACGGATATCACACAAAAGGATGAAAAACAAAGCCAAAACTGAGCAACGGAATGGAAAAGTGTGAAAAGCGAAGCCAAATAGAGCCAAAAAGTCAACCCAGTCAAAAAAGGGTCAACAAAAAGTCAACTGTCCAAAATTCAAGGTCACCCCGACAAAGTCAAGTCAACTCCGAGAAGCTGAATCAGAAAAGAAATAACTTGAGGGACTGAAATTGCCAAATCCCAAAGTTATATTACTAAGGAAAACAAAGACAAGGACTGATTTTTGCTATATTTTGAAAATACAACTTTAGGGGGCAAATCTGCCAAACCCCTAAAGTTGTAATGAGAAGGGACTAACTTTGCAAAATAGATATATAGGTTGAGGGGCTAAAACTGCCAACTCCTCAAACCTGTATAACCATCAAGGACTAGGCGTGTAATGAACAAACACAATTTGAGGGGCCAAACTTGACTTCTACCTAAAACCTTTCCCTCTTCCCCAAATCAAATGATAAACCCTAACCCTAACCCCATTTTCCCGCCAGCAGGTTATCTTCCCCAACCACCCTTTTTTACCCTGTAACCTCAAAAAACAACAAGGGATAAAACTTTCCCTTCACCTCCACTAGCCTCTCCCCATGTCACATGTTGCCATGACACCTTGGCAATCCTCAACTTTTTCAATGATAAAGACAATTCGATGGCTGAGATGAAGTTCAAAAGAAGCACACATGAAATCCAATGGCTGAGATGAAGCTTTTCAATCCTCTCACAGAACAAGCACAGCTGAGAAGCCCAAACCCTAGTAGAAGTAGTATAAATAGATATCATTTGTAAGCCATTAGACGACACTTTTTTTTATCTAGTTTTTGTATTCAGCTTACTTTTTTAAGTTTTTACTTGCTGCATTTTAAATTTCCAAGCCTTGTAATGATTTAAAAAGTTAATGAAACTTGAGGTATTTTTATAAACTTTTCTGTTTTTCAATCATTGTTAACTTGTTATTAAGTTGTTTACAAAGCTCTAAAAAGTTCTCTCTTAAGCTGTTTCATACTTAAGCAATGAAAGCTTTCTAGCTTTTTGTTGCCTTAAGTCCTTATTTCACCCAAAAATACAAAAAAACATACCAATCTGTCAATCACATTGGAGCATGGTGAAATATGGAAGCCCATGGGTTTAGTGTCTCATGGGAGACATAGGGTGATTTAATATTGCATGAATTCAGACAGAAAGCCTTAAGGACTTGTAAGTTCTTAAATTCTTAATTTTCTTAAAAGTTATTGTAGCAACTGCTTATTTTTTAGCTTATCCTGTCTTATAGTCTTAATTTCTGCTTATTATCCTTTATTTATATTGTTTTTAGTCAATATTAGTTTCCTGCATTATCCTATATCTTATTTCTTTATTTTTATTAAATTTTGTCTTTTTCATAAGCCTTGGTTCTGTTTGATCCTATATCCTGCTTAATAAGTGCTTATTTCTTGTTGGAATATTGCTTATTTGATCTTAGGCTCATCTTTATAACAATTTGTTTTCATTGGTTGTTTAAATCAGCTTATTAGTTCAAATAGCTTTTAAGAATTTTTAAAAATGATGTTTGGACAGCCAAAAAAGGGTCAAAATGGGGAAGTGCTTTGTGGGGCAAGGTCACTAGGTCAAGTTTACTTAGCTAAATTAAGCATAATTAACCAGTTTTTGTCAAGCTTTCAGGTTTAATATTTGATTTTGAGTGGTGCATGTTACTTCTTAAAAGGTTGCAAGTCTAAAAGCAGATTTGAAAGCCTATTTGATTATGTTGATTTGAAGCATTGTTTTTGTGTACTTTAGGTGTTAAAAGAGAGTAATAAAAGTTCCTTTGGGTTAATTTTGGTTTGAAGTGAATCTGTCAGAGTTTCTTTGTTTAAGTTTTTGTTCCAATTCTGTCAAACTTCAAAACTGTTATCAGATGGTAAACTAGCTTAAAATCTTCTAGTTTTTTTTACACAAGCTCTCTAGGAGCTTGTGTCAATCTGTTTCAAGTTGTTTTAAAGCCTTGCACTTATTTGCTAGCTAATTTCATAAGCCAGTTTTTAGCAAAATTTTACTAGTTAGAATTGTGCCCTTCTTCAATTAGCCCTTAATTCAGCAGCCTAGTTTCATATGCTCCCCTTAGTTTTAAGCTATGATTTTTAGTATTTAAGTCCTTTAGGTATCCTAATCCATCTGTTTAAGCTTATCATAGGTTTTCAAACCCATTTTCCAGCTTATTTTTAAGCCCAAAAAGCCACCCAAAGGCTGTTTGATTGGCAGTAATGAGCTAATAAGCTCATTTGCTCATTTGAGGGCTTAAGCTGAATTAATGGCTTATTTTGTGTTGATATCTGCTTATTAGGCTAGATTAGCTTACCTAAGCTTATTTTTGTCCAAAAAGTTAGCTTATTAAAGCTTTTTCAGCTTAAAGCCCTTTTGGCAGTACTAACTCAAAAGTTAGTACTGCTGAGAGTGATAAGCCAACCTCTGGCTTATTAGCTTATCCAACTGCTCAATTTTTTATTCATAGTTGTTCATTGTGCTTAAGTTAAAAGCTTTGTTGCTTAATCCTCATTTCCCTAGCTTATTTGTGTTTAAAAAGGCAAAAAAGAATAAGCCTTTAAGCCCCTTTTGTCATTCAAGCATTCTGTCTGTTTCATTAAGTTTTTCTGGCTTATTTATAAGCATTCAATAAAAGTTGTAGTTTTGAAAAATGCTTACCTTCATGTGCTTAATAAAAGTGTGTAAAAAGTTTTAAAATTTAAAAAGTAACTGTAGCAAATAAAAAAAAGAGAGGTCCAGGACTCGAACCTGCGACCTCCCTCTCACAAGTACACACACTTACCACTGCCCTTGGGACTTTTCACCTGTCATGGATTGCACAATCAAATAGATAAGGCCCTTTTGGCCTAAGTGCTTATCAGCCCTTTTGGGCTTATTCCTGGCTTATTTATAAGCCGTGGTTTTTAGTTAGCATTTTTTATAGATTCAGTATAGTCTTAAGTATTTATTGTATTTTTTTTAGATTTTATTAAAATAGTTTACTATTTTTAATAATTTATTTTCTTTAAAATCTTAATTAATTCATAAAAAATAAAATAAAAATCAGAAAAATACAAATCCTTTTTTTTAAAATGTTCTTTTATTGTATATTTTCTAGGAAAAATAAATTTACATATGTAGGGTCATTTTTGCAAAATTTTACTTTTTAAAGAACATGATTCGTCCCCGTTCTTGTTTTGACTCGTTTTTTGTCTTAACTAACTTCATTTTCGATCTAGTTTTTTTTAAACTTCGTTTTTAGTCACTTAGAACCCATTTAAAGTAAAAAATTCACTGTAGGGTTAAAATTGAATAATTTAGGTTTTTAACACTCGCGTTTTTTACATTTTCGTCTACGTTTTAGCTTTAAATCATTTTAGTTTTCGTTTTTAGGTTTTCTTTAATCGTTTTTGCATTTTAATTAGAAAAACCAAATCCAAACCCTTTTCCATTCAAGCATTGATTGTCAATCCGTCATTCGATTTTCCATCGCACACCTCGTTGGGACATAACGACCCGGGAAATCAAACTTCCGGAAAGATATATATTTTATTTAGGGAATTTTGACTTCTTGCCTTGGTCAAAGGCAATTGGTTTGGATTTGCCTACATAACATATATATATTATTGACGAATCAGCCGACCACATGAATATCGTTTTTGTAACCATCTTTAGGATAGTATACAATATGTAAAGCATAACAATCCTTTATCTTAGCAACTGCAAAACACCTTATTATAGTCATAAAAGATCAAACGCATGCAGATCAACAATATTTTCAAATGGAAACTGCAAAAAAAATCCATTGCATCTGTAACAAAAACATTTAGGTTGTTACTGCCAAATAAAAATAGCTAAAGATTATATAGAACGACCACAACTATGCCTTTATCTCTAGAGCGTTTCACCAAACATTCGTTGAGTTAAACAAACACCTGTAATCAATCACAAAATGGCTAAAATTAAAAATCCATTAAGAGAACTACCAAAAAATTAACTTCAAAAATTGCTTCAAATGCCATATCAACGTACCGGAAAAGTTGTTTCGAAATCAAAATCAGAAAAGAAAAACATAATGAAACCCCACAAATATTGAGACCTGTTAAGAAGATGAGAAAACATACATATAATGAAAGAAACAAATACATACTTTTGAATCTTCGATACCCATATTCAACTTCTTATGAAACGATGATGCTGGCAATGATAAAAAAAATTCATTCTATAATCAAATCAAAGAGGAAGTAGATGGAACTATTTATTATTGATATTTAAATTTTAAATTCTCGATAAAAGGGTTGTGATTAGCTAAAACATTGAGACTCGCAAAAGGAGAAAAGTATTGTAGCATGTATGGATATAATACAAACTTTAAAATAAAAAATAAATAATTAAATAATATATTTATGACATCATCAATTTTAAATAAACTTTCAATTTAGGCTCTAACTAAGTGACACGTTAGCCAAATTACAATTTTATGACATCATTTCAAACTCCTTTTTAATAGAGAGTATAGATTATACTATAACTATGTTACACACTAAAGTACAACTATTTAAGCTGCCTAAAATGAAAAATATCTTGTATTGTCACGCATCATTTCACTTTCAAAGACAGTAACTATTAGGGGGCGTTTGTTTTATTGATGGGTTTGAAAAAGGATTTGAATTTAGGAAAGGTGTGATAGAAAAGTAAAAGAAAAAAATAAATAATTTTGTTAAATATTAGTTGGTTTTATAATTTAAAATTGAGAATAGTATTAAGATATATTATTTTTTAATTATAAAAATGAAAATGTGTGGACAATAAATAGAGAGAGAATCAAATAAAGTAAAAATGTCAGAAATCCAAGTAAATATACCCTTACATAGCCTGGATTCAGTTTTTGTAAATTATTCCATTACTTGATTTCTAATGACATATACCAAACTAACTGTTTACTATCAAAGTATTCCTTTATATCTAAAAGGTGAGAAACAAACGCACCCTTAATAAAAATAAAAACGAAACTCCAAAATAGTATTACACTTAGGGCTTGTTTGGCTTTATATTTTCAGCATTAATCCATTTCAAGTAGTTAAAAAATAAACGTTTTTTTAGATGACTTTTCAAAACAAGGTTTTTTTTATCTGTATTAATACAATGAAGTAAAATTCAAACTAGGAGTGTTGATCGGTTCGGTTATCGGGTTGTTCGGTTAACTTTTTTTGGTCAACCCCTAGAAAACAAAACTACAAGGTAGATTTTGCAAACTTATCAAACTTAAGGGTACAAAATGAAAAAAGATTGAAAATAAGGGAAACACTATAGATGTCCAAGACATACATACACACACATTTACACTCCGTATTCCACACACACACACCCCCCCAGTTACAACCACTCCGGACACCACCACTATTGAAACTCGGCCACCAGCATTACATATAGTCCACGCGCCACCACTCACTTCCCCGTCATCACCCAATCATTCATTTCACACATCATCAGGTAACTAATTTTTTTTAAAATCAAATTTAAATCAAAGATTAAATGGTTTTTGAAGTTTTGTTGAAAGTTTATAATCATATCATGATCTTTTCTACAAGATATTGGACATAATTGACAAAAAAATTCATGACAAATGTGTTTATTAAAGTTGCACACCATGTGTTTGATGAAATGTCTGAATGAGATTTTATAACCACGATGCATTAATTTGCAGCTTTCATGTTTATTATTGTATGATATGACATCTTAGGAGGGTATGTGTGTATATTTAAAGCATCAGGTTACAAGTTATTATTGTGTGTAAAGATTAGGAATCTGTTTGTTTGTTTAATTATTTAAGGCGTATGTTTTAATACTGTATTAGGGAATCAGTTTGTTTGTTTAAGGCATTTGTTCTAAGAATGTATGAGAGCATCAGTATGTTTATGGCATTTGTTTTAATATTGTATTAGGTCATCAGCTTGTTTGTTTGTTTAAGGCATCTGTTTTAGTACTATATTAGGGCATTAGGGTATTATTTAGGGCATCTGTATTAAAAAATAAGCATTTGTATGGAATATTGCATAATGATTATTGAACTCATAATGATTGTTCAACTAATTAGTATGATTGTTAGTGTGATTAATGATCCTAAATATGACATTGCTGGCATTGCAAACCATTTTCTCCAAATAAGATTGTTGCGTATTTTACGAATCTTAGGACATGGAGATGCTGATGCTAGTGATTTCATGAATGATGTGCTTGCTAAGGTTAGTTCCATATTTTATGTGATCTTGATAAGCTTTCATGATGTCTGATATGGTATAGAGTCATTTATCTACAAGTTTAGCTCGACTGTTTACTTTTCTTTTTACTAGATGAACTTGTGCTTGTATGTCTGATCATTGAAGGATACTTACACTACTTATCCTAACTAAATTTTAAAAGTGTACTCTCAGTCCTGAATTTGGGCTTGCTTATTTAAACTTTGTTAAATTGCTAAGTGAAATAAGTATGTTTATTA
>BQNB010008336.1:71456-90329 GCA_026074375.1 Tanacetum coccineum | reverse complement strand
ATAGCTATACTTGTATATCAAAATATACAATATCTTATGTATGAAAAGAGATAAAACATATCAATCACGTTCTACCTACAAAAATAAATTATAACATAATCAATCAAAACATATTATATATTGGAATCGAAACAAATAATCATAATTTGCAACACATAATTCAAAACCCTAAATATTTAAATTAAATGGATGAAGAAGTACACATACCTTTGAGTTCCTGATTTTCCATCCATTTATCTTCTCGAAACATATAAATCGATGAAATCACCTAATTCAAATGTTTAGAGAAACTGTTATATGGTATTTGATACAACTTTAATTTAAACACAACTGATGTTCATATATTTGAATCGAAACAAAAAAAAACTAACATTACAATCGAAACTTACCAAATTTAAATCATTGATAGCATTATAATGACGGGACAACAGGGATAACTCAATTTTTTTTTTGACAAATTCATTATTTAAAAACACGACACGTCAAAATAGCTATACTTGTATATCAAAATGTACAACATCTTAAGAATGAAAAGAGATAAAACATATCAAACCTGGTTAATCTTCCACAAACACATTCTACCTACAAAAATAAATTAAAACATAATCAATCGAAACATATCATATATTTGAATCGAAACAAATAATCGTAATTTGCAACACATAATTCATATCCCAAAATATTTAAATTAAATGGATACTTACAAAGAAAATCAAGAAAGTTGTATTAGTGAATCGGATGATGTATAAGAGGATTTGTATGTGTGTTTTTGAATCGATGATACGCCTGTTTTGTGTTATTTTTTGAATTTTGAATCGGTGGAAGAGTGAATTGGTGATTCGAAAATGCAAGTTATTTTGAATTAATATAGGAGGTGTAGAAGAGTATTGCATATGCTGTTACGAATAATTTATTGCTTAACAAAAATACATTTTTTAAATCGGTGGAGGTTTAATGGATGTTTGAATCTTTCTTCATACGTTTCAAATAAGGAATTCAATTGATGCATTAAAAATACATTTTCTTTTAATTTTTTTTCTTTTAGAGTTTTAATTTAATTGATGCATTAGTGGTTGTACAATAGTAATTTAAAAAAGGAATTCCACATCACATATTTTAATGCGGTAATTAATAGATGCTTACAAATGTTATTATATTATTTATACATGTTCAAGTGGGAGCTGTTAGATTATGTATACGTAAATAAGTATACGTAAATTAATATATGTCCGGAAAATTTATTCGAGCCTACGGGGACGCACGCGTTAATACGTGAAACAATTAATAATAAATGTATTAAATATTAAATGTAATATATTTATGTGATAAGCTTAACGAGCGTAAAATAATTAAAGCAAATATTTAATGAGAGTTATGTTAGTCATTAAATAGTTTAAAGAATAATATATAGGATTATGGGATAAATGAAATTTTCGGTTTGTTTCCTTTTCTCACGTAGACAACCGAACCACATCCCAAAGGAGGTGGGATTGGCTAACATGCAAGCCAAGTAAATATGGCTATAAATAGGGGTTTAGTGATTCATTCTTTACACACAACTAGAAAAGTAATCCTTAAATTTATCTCTATCTCCACATGTGCGATCGACTAAAATTCCCAAACGGATTCGGTTTTGTGTTCGTTCGACCCAAGGAAACCACGAACGTTTCAATCGTTGATTTCTAAGAGAACGTGGTGGTTTGTAAGCTTATCACTACTAGTACTAGCATACTTAATTGTTTGCTACGAACGTATGGTGTGTTTTGAAGTAGAGAGATATTCCTTTAGATCTTGAGTGGTTAGTTCGTGGTATACGATTAATACACACACGTATATTCAAGAAGGTGGTTACGTTAATAGCTAAAAGGTACACGTTCTTGTTCTTTTGTTAATTATCTATTATATACGTGTTTATATGTTTTCCGCTGTGTACTCATGATTTAATTGGTCAATAGTTGTTAAAACCCAACATTTTGTTGGTATTATGTTATTAATTTTCTTTTATTATTTTCTTTGATTATGCTATTGATTGATTGATGATATATGTATGTTATCCAGATTGCCTTGTTCTTTACTTAAAAAATGACAAGTCATTTTATCTAGTTTGATTGATGATATATGTATATTATCCAGATTGCCGAAACGTGGTTGCTACTGCCTTTAGCTCGTAGTTTGTTTGCTTTTCAAAGAACTTTTTATGTTTATGATTTCCAGTTAGTAGTATTTAGTAGTATCCCCATGTTCGGACCCAGGGCCGTCTCTAAATTTATGAAATTTTTAAAGGCCCTGAGCGAAATTATATAATGCGGCCCTGCGATAAGAAACGTTATATATAAAGTGTCATCGTTTTTAAGAATTAATGCATATAATTATTAATGGGATAAATTTTGGTGCCCCTAAAATTTTTAGGGCCCTGTGCGGTCGCCCACCTTGCACACCCTCAAAGCCGGCCCTGTTCGGACCGTTCACGTGCTTCTTTTTTTCACCAGCAAAAATTTCGTAGTTTTTTCAAATTTCCCGCTCAAAATAACCGTTTCTTATAACCAAATCCAATCAATGATAACCTCTAATAAACCGAATCCGATCACTAATAACCACTAACAAGCCGAATTCGATCAAAAATACCTTTGATATACCAAAACCACCACGAATCCATATACAACGACCCAAAAATCAAATCCTAATGTAAAAAATCGTTTTCTTTTGTAAAAATTGGCACCAAGTAACATTGTTAAACACAAAATAGCTGAATTTTATGCTAAATAAAGCCGAATTCGTCATTTAACCCTTACCGAATTGATATTTGATCGAATTAACATACGTTTAAGTACTTTCATTCACAAACAATCAATCTAGATCTTCTCCTAGCGTATGATACCACTTGTAATGATGTCACTTATGCATTGTATCATATATGAAATGGTTAGGATTAATGAGATAGAACAAGAAAAAGAGACTCATTAAATGAGGAATTTTATAAAGAAAAAGAAAAGAGAATGAGGAAGAGAATGAGGTGTTACAAAATGTGTAACTCTTCTAAATGATGTGTTCTCCTCCTATTTATACTTATTCTCTCTACACTAAACTTACTTAGCTAGGCTAATTTCCATAATTTAAGCCAAATAAACTTTATTTCATTCTATTAAATATTAAAACTACTACTTATTACAAAGACCAACTACACGAATAATACTCTTTTTTATATTCTTAACATAGACTCTTGAGGCGATTTGAGCAGACCAATAAAAGGATGAGAATGATCCTAATTGTCATCATGTTATATAATGTTTATCCATATTGTTGTAAATTTGTTAAATTCGAATGTGATTGTACTTATATTGAGTTTTTAAACCAAATGTAAAACTTATTTGTTTGTTAGTTAATTTTAAGTTATAATAACGAATACAAGTATGTCAAATTCAAAAGTTTGTCGGGTATTAGACTATGTAGCAACGCGTGACTGCCTAATACCTCGTCAGCATACAAATGTAAGTTTTCGTAATTTTTTATCAACAATAATACTACATTTTTATTATATTACATTATGTTGGTATCCGTTATTTTCTCGTTCAATAGTTATTTCTCGTTGTCGCTATTGATACACATATATTTAAATACAATTCGCTCGACATCTTATGTCCACAGAGTATTTGGGCCTAGCCCACGAACGTACAACCTAGATAAACTTTAGCTCACATTTCGTGAACCTTAAAGATACGAGTGTTAAAAATTATGACCGTCAGATCAATTTGATCATTTAATTTAAGATATCTTTATACTATAAAAGTTTGATAAGGTCACACACAATCTCACAAAGTCTCAAAGATGAAAAAGAGAATGGTGACAAGAAGAAATACCTTTTTAGATTCTTGTTTCGATAAGAATATACCAAATTCATATGAAACTTCATGTTTTATCGCCATTATTGTTCATAGTATTTCGATTGTAACTTTTCTTTATCAGTTAGAATCTACAAATCTTTGTGAATTGTCATTTGAGGGTTTAAACTGTTATAACATATTCTGACTCATATAAATCATATATATGGATTCCTTCTAGAAAAACTTGTTGTTTTCTTTTGTAATTTAATCGAATACGTTTTTCTAGAAAACAATTCGCAAAAAACTTTATTTGTGTGTTACTTTTTAAAAAAGACTTTTTATTAATCATACTATCTTACATATGTTGTCTCTTTGTTCAGATGAAGTTCACTGATCAAAAGATTCTGGATCTGCTGAATTTGCCTCTACGCTTTACCATGCCCTAAAAATAGAAGTAATAATGTGATCACACATAAGCACAAACTAACTCTAGCAATGGTATTGGGAATCTAAAAGACGAGACTCATAAACAGAGTGTTGTGGCTGTCACACCCCCAGACGGGGCCTGGACGGAATTCGTGTCCGGAGGCGTGACTTAATTGAGCATCTCAAGTACAAAGCATAAAGAACGACCTCTAAGGATACGTTTTGAAAATAAACACCGTTGCATAGATTGAAAATAATAATAATAAGTTTTACATCGATTAAATTTAAAAGATTCAAAGTTAAAATGCGGAAGCTTAAATAAGTTTAACAACGGTATTTAAAAACATAGATAAATCTCTGGTAAACCGGTACAAGCAAATAGACTTCACATAAGTCAATCAACAGCATCCATGCTAAGCACCTGAGAAAAACATGCTTAAAACGTCAACATAAAGTTGAGTGAATTCATAGGTTTAATTTCAAACGATATTACAGTGGACCACATGATATCAACACGTATGCGACAGTTATAACAGATACAACTTCACATAAAAAGGTATTTACGTTGCGCTAAGCTCATGACACCTTTTCTTAAGGAGCCTGCGCCCGCTATAGTGGTGCTACTATCGATACAAGTAGGTTGTATCATTGGTGCTTTCATCGATACTCATGGATGAACAGACAATTCGTTTGTGGCTTAAAGGATACAAGAGCGCTAAGCTTTTTGGCTGCACAACAAACCACAGCTTTTCAGGCACAATTTAAGGCTTTACGGTCTGAATTACAGGCGGCTACGGGTTTGCTCCATGTTCGACATGCCGGAGGTGATGAGGGATCACTGTTACCGAGATCTATGCGCTTGGACGTTCCTAAATTTTCAGTGGTGAATGTGCGACCATACCGTTACCCGCATTATCAGAAGGGTGAGATGGAAAAGTTAGT
The DNA here is from genome assembly GCA_026074375.1 of Tanacetum coccineum. Lineage (NCBI taxonomy): Eukaryota > Viridiplantae > Streptophyta > Magnoliopsida > Asterales > Asteraceae > Tanacetum > Tanacetum coccineum. The sequence goes on along the minus strand of BQNB010008336.1, from coordinate 85,140 downwards.
GAGTGAGATGTTGAGTCAAGGAATTATTCGCTTCAGTCACAGTCCTTTTTCTTCTCCGGTTTTACTCGTCAAGAAGAAGGATGGGAGCTATCATTTTTGTGTTGATTACCGCGCCCTTAATTCGGTCACAGTGAAGGACAAGTTTCTAATTCCTACGGCGGACAGATTGTTTGAATGATTAGGTAGCTTGCATTTTTACTAAATTGGATTTACGGGCAGGTTACCATCAAATTAGGGTGCATGACAGGGACGTGTACAAGACGGCTTTCCGGACACATGACGGGCATTACGAGTTTTTAGTCATGCCGTTTGGACTTACCAATGCACCTTCCACATTTCAGGCGACTATGAATAGGTTGTTTTCTCCCTACTTGCGTAAATTTGTAATTGTGTTTTTCGATGATATCCTAGTTTATAGTACTACCCTTAGTTCGCATTTGGAACATTTGGAGTGCGTTTTTCGGTGTTTACAAGAGCACCAATTTTACGTGAAGCGTTCTAAATGATGTTTCTTTGAAGCCGGGAATTGAGTACATGGGCATATTATATCAGCTCGTGGGGTGCAAGTGGATCCAAAGAAGGTATCGGCAGTAGGTGATTGGCCGGTTCCTAAGAATCAAAGGCAAGTTCGGCGAACCAGGCTGCGAATGCTCTTTCTAGGGTGTTCGAGGAAGCCGAGCAGGTTACGACGACATTCTTGGCTTTTAGTCAGCCACTGGTCGGGTTCATTGGGGACTTGCGAGGTGAGAATGAGACATTAGCTGAGTTACTGGAGATACATGGAAAAATGAATAATGGCGAAGTACTTAGTGGGTTTCGACGAGAGAATGGGCTGTTAATTTACAACAACCGTTATTTTTTAGGGCAAGAGTCGAAGCTTAAGACATTACTGTTGCGAGAGTTTCATAACACTCCTAGTGCCGGGCATGGGGGAATTAAGAAGACATTGGTTGGATTGTCGGCTTTGTTTTTCTGGAAGGGAATGCGCAAGTCAGTGGAGGAGTTCATTAAGAAGTGTGTGGTGTGTCAGCAAACCAAGTATTCCACGGAAGCTCCTGGTGGGTATTTACAACCCCTACCGACGCCGTCTGCAGTGTGGGAAGATGTGACGATGGATTTCATTACGGGGTTACCGTCTTTTCGGGGTATCACCGTTATTTTGGTGGTAGTCGATCGTTTAACAAAGTATGCTCATTTTGGGGCATTGCCTACTAGTTTTAATGCTTCAAACGTAGTTGAAGTGTTTCTTGACATTGTGGTTAAACATCATGGGATCCCAAAAACCATTATCTCTGACCGTGATCCTATTTTTGTGAGTTCTTTTTGGAAGCAGTTATTTCACTTTAGTGGTACGCAGTTAAGTCATAGTACCGCGTATCATCCGCAGACGGATGGGCAGACGGAAGTTGTGAATCGTTGTTTAGAGCAATACTTACGGGCCATGGTTAGCAACCGGCCGCAACAGTGGGTTCGCTACTTACCATGGGCAGAATATTGTTATAATTCTAGTTATCACAGTAGCATTAAAATGTCACCTTTTCAGGCTTTGTATGGAAGGTTGCCATTGACTGTAGTTCCGTATCCACCGGGGTCCTCAAAGGTCGCGGCTGTGGACAACTTGTTATCGGCTAAACAACGAATGGAATGTAAGGCTAATTGCAAGAGGCGGGACGTCGAGTTTCATGTTGGAGATATGGTGTTAGTCAAGCTTCAACCATACCGACAAATAACCCTTGCTAAGCGGCTCTCCAATAAGTTGGCCAAGCGTTATTATGGTAGTCGTCGGGTTTTGCAAAATGGGAGTCCAGCTAAGCAAATTCTAGTCCAATGGGTTGGAGGATCTCCTGATGAGGCCACGTGGGAGTGGTTATCCGAGTTCCAAACAACTTATCCCGCGTATAACCTTGAGGACAAGGTTGTTTCTGAAGACGGAGAGAATGATACATCACTGGAAGAACACGGCGTGAGGGCATCTAAGCGCGTGTCTGTTGCTCCAGGATGGCATAAGGACTTCGTAATGGGATAGGACTTCTATCATTATCATTATCTATTCGTATGTCAAGTCTGTTTAGGATATGTGTGTCGAGTCTTGTTTAGGATAAGTGTGAGTCATTATAGGATATGTGTTGGAGTCGAAGTTGGAGATTATCTCCTAACTAGTATTTAAGCAATTAGCCCCTGAATGAAAAAGTCATCTGATTTTCGTATTAAACTCCTGTTGTTCTTTTCTCTTTTCTTAAGGAGCCTGCGCCCGCTATAGTGGTGCTACTATCGATACAAGTAGGTTGTATCATCTTCCTAGTATAATTTGCACACCAATTGAACAAGGCCCAAATTAAAATGTAAAACATTGATAAAACTAAGTCAAAGATAGCAACATGTGCTTATATATCACTTGTTAGTTGACAAAATTTTGTACTAGGCAAAAGTAATTTGTCGTGGGCAGGAAAACATTTTCTAAATTTCTACCACTTTTCCTAGTTCATGCTTTGAAGATCTATGCGCTTGGACGTTCCTAAATTTTCAGTGGTGAATGTGCGACCATACCGTTACCCGCATTATCAGAAGGGTGAGATGGAAAAGTTAGTGAGTGAGATGTTGAGTCAAGGAATTATTCGCTTCAGTCACAGTCCTTTTTCTTCTCCGGTTTTACTCGTCAAGAAGAAGGATGGGAGCTATCATTTTTGTGTTGATTACCGCGCCCTTAATTCGGTCACAGTGAAGGACAAGTTTCTAATTCCTACGGCGGACAGATTGTTTGAATGATTAGGTAGCTTGCATTTTTACTAAATTGGATTTACGGGCAGGTTACCATCAAATTAGGGTGCATGACAGGGACGTGTACAAGACGGCTTTCCGGACACATGACGGGCATTACGAGTTTTTAGTCATGCCGTTTGGACTTACCAATGCACCTTCCACATTTCAGGCGACTATGAATAGGTTGTTTTCTCCCTACTTGTGTAAATTTGTAATTGTGTTTTTCGATGATATCCTAGTTTATAGTACTACCCTTAGTTCGCATTTGGAACATTTGGAGTGCGTTTTTCGGTGTTTACAAGAGCACCAATTTTACGTGAAGCGTTCTAAATGATGTTTCTTTGAAGCCGGGAATTGAGTACATGGGCATATTATATCAGCTCGTGGGGTGCAAGTGGATCCAAAGAAGGTATCGGCAGTAGGTGATTGGCCGGTTCCTAAGAATCAAAGGCAAGTTCGGGGATTTTTAGGTCTCGCGGGGTATTATCGGCGATTAATTCGGGGTTATGCGTCAGCCGCGACTCCATTAACAGACTTGCTGAAACACGAAGGGTTCATTGGGGACTTGCGAGGTGAGAATGAGACATTAGCTGAGTTACTGGAGATACATGGAAAAATGAATAATGGCGAAGTACTTAGTGGGTTTCGGCGAGAGAATGGGTTGTTAATTTACAACAACCGTTATTTTTTAGGGCAAGAGTCGAAGCTTAAGACATTACTGTTGCGAGAGTTTCATAACACTCCTAGTGCCGGGCATGGGGGAATTAAGAAGACATTGGTTGGATTGTCGGCTTTTGTTTTATGTAAAGGAATCGCGCAAAATCAAAGGCAGGAGTTTCATTCAGAAGTGTGTGGTGTGTCAGCAAACCAAGTATTCCACGGAAGCTCCTGGTGGGTATTTACAACCCCTACCGACGCAGTCTGCAGTGTGGGAAGATGTGACGATGGATTTCATTACGGGGTTACCGTCTTTTTGGGGTATCACCGTTATTTTGGTGGTAGTCGATCGTTTAACAAAGTATGCTCATTTTGGGGCATTGCCTACTAAGCTTTTTAAATGCTTCAAAACGTAGTTCGAAGTGTTTTCTTGCATTAGGGTTAAACATCCATGGATCTCAAAAACCATTATCTCTGACGCGTGATCCTATTTTTTGAGTTCTTTTGGACAGCAGTTATTTCACGGTATTTGTAACGCATTAAGTCATAGAACCCAAGCGTATCAATACCGCAGACGGATGGGCAGACGGAAGTTGTGAATCGTTGTTTAGAGCAATACTTACGGGCCATGGTTAGCAACCGGCCGCAACAGTGGGTTCGCTACTTACCATGGGCAGAATATTGTTATAATTCTAGTTATCACAGTAGCATTAAAATGTCACCTTTTCAGGCTTTGTATGGAAGGTTGCCATTGACTGTAGTTCCGTATCCACCGGGGTCCTCAAAGGTCGCGGCTGTGGACGATTTGCTGAGGGAACGTGATGGTTTGTTGCAGCAACTCAAGGACAACTTGTTATCGGCTAAACAACGAATGGAATGCAAGGCTAATTGCAAGAGGCGGGACGTCGAGTTTAATGTTGGAGATATGGTGTTAGTCAAGCTTCAACCATACCGACAAATAACCCTTGCTAAGCGGCTCTCCAATAAGTTGGCCAAGCGTTATTATGGACCTTACAAGGTGGAAGCACGCGTAGGAAAGGTGGCTTACCGTCTAGCTCTACCGCCATCAAGTAAGATACACCCGGTCTTTCATGTGTCCATTCTTAAGGCATTCGTTGGTGATGACAACGGGATAGTGGCAGATTTTCCCGAGGAGCTTCATGATGGGCAACCCGTGGAACAACCATTAGCAATATGTGGTAGTCGTCGGGTTTTGCAAAATGGGAGTCCAGCTGAGCAAATTCTAGTCCAATGGGTTGGAGGATCTCCTGATGAGGCCACGTGGGAGTGGTTATCCGAGTTCCAAACAACTTATCCCGCGTATAACCTTGAGGACAAGGTTGTTTCTGAAGACGGAGAGAATGATACATCACTGGAAGAACACGGCGTGAGGGCATCTAAGCGCGTGTCTGTTGCTCCAGGATGGCATAAGGACTTCGTAATGGGATAGGACTTCTATCATTATCATTATCTATTCGTATGTCAAGTCTGTTTAGGATATGTTTTTCCGAGTCTTGTTTATGATAAGTGTGAGTCATTATAGGATATGTTTAGAGGTCGAAAGTTGGAGATTACTCTCTAACTAGTATTTAAGGCATTAGCCCCTGTAATGAAAAAAGTCACCGATTTCTTATTAAACTTATGTTGTTCTTTTCTCTTTTCTTAAGGAGCCTGCGCCCGCTATAGTGGTGCTACTATCGATACAAGTAGGTTTGTATCAGAGACAATCAAAGCATTGTCTAACTACCATGCCCAAAAAATAGAAGTAATAATGTGATCACACCAAATATGGAATATTTTACACCATTTTTATTTGCCTTAAGCTTTTCCTTTTATAACAAGAAGCATATAGCAACTTAATATCATTATTCAAACCATTCATTGTCTTTATGCTTTTATTTCTCATTTCAGATATCTATATAAGGTAGAACCACACACATTACCTAGAAAGGTTAACCATAAAATGAAGTTTCGCATACTGACATGAATTACAAACCGATTTCTTTCCAAGTGCTTATATACACTTAGCTTACAAGTAAGCTTTTATAAGCACAAACTTGACGTGATATATTCATACTTTGTTTTTTGTGAACTTCACGAACAAGGTTTGAACCTTTTCTTGAAATAATAACCATGTCTCATGTGTTGTGGCTGGCGAGATTTTTTATTTTATTTTTAAAGGTTGTATGATATGGGATGACAATCTGTTTATTTTTTATATATCATGGAATTTGAAACAAGAGTATAAACATCTTTTAACCCCTCATGATATGCTACATTTTCTGATTGTTTGTGCTTATAAGCTTACTTAGTAAGTGTATGAAGTTAGAAAGAAATCGGTGTAATTAATGTCAGATATGCGAAACTTCATTTTATGTTTAACTTTCTAGGTATGTGTTTTAGTTTCTACCTTATATAGATATCTGAAATGAGAAATAAAAGCATAAAGACAATGAATGGTTTGAATAATGATATTAAGTTGCTATATGTTTCTTGTTATAAAAGGAAAAGCTTAAGGCAAATGAAAATGGTGTAAAATATTCCATATTTGGTGTGATCACATTATTACTTCTTTTTTTTGGGCATGGTAATTAGACAATGCTTTGATGGTCTCAGGCATACATTATCATCGTTGTGAGATAATTCTCTGTGTGACTCAAATATTATAAACTGGAGTGTCATTTGCTATCAAACCGTGACGGAAACAATCATAATTCATATCATCACTGTACAAGCTAAGATTGATTTCATAGATTGATGTAGATGTTTAATTATGGCCATGATTCTTTTCTGCTTATGAGTCTCGTCTTTTAGATTCCCAATACCATTGCTAGAGTTAGTTTGTGCTAACAGGTTTAGGATTAATAACTCTTCTATCTTCACTTCTAGCCATGTAGAGTTTTCTGCCACCCTCTGAGTTCACCTTTCCGAATTTAACAATTTTTATTTGAAGAAATTATAATTACACTAGGCTCATTGAATCTTTGGTTCTTAGTTATGGTTTATATTGATTTTTATTTTTTTAGATATTCTAATATAAGATTGCATGTTGTCTGTAGTAATTTGATAGTCAATCCCTTTCTTTATTTTGAATTTTGAACAGATTAAACGCTTCTTTCTACATGGATAAAGGTTATAGACAAATGGTAATTCCTTAATACTATATATTATATTAACTTGCTTGTTCATAATGCATATGAGATACTCAATAATCTATATGGGATTCCATCATTTGTTTAAGGGCTAATACAAACAGAAGTTACAATACTTTAACGTTTTTGTTCATTTAAAGTACTTTACTATTTTCTCGTTCCTCAAGTCACTGAACTTATTAAACATGACATTCAAGTTGATTAGGTTATAGTAACAATTATATTTTTAGATTCTCGGTTAAACGGTGACTTAGTTCTAAAGTTTACTTAGTAGCCGTTTCTGTATGTTTGATGTTTTATGGTCCTCTGTTTTCGATGGTAATACAAGTTATATTCAGTAACTAGCTAACATAGCACATAATTTGAAACAGATAAGTTTAAGTTATATAAAAAAGATTGAATCTTGCACTGCAATATAGTTAACTTTTTCTGTTTTTGTCTTGAGGCCGGTTCATCAGCGGGGCCTTCAAACCTTAACTTGGTACAACATTTCATTGATATGGGGTTCCATGAGAAACTGGTTACCAAAGTGATTAAAGAAAATGGTATGATCGAATTATATATATTTATGGTTAGTTTTTTGTCTGGGAGAGAATGCTTTAAATCTTTGTTCTTCCATATGTGTAGGAGAAACTAACACCGACAGTATACTGGAAACAATACTTACATACTCGGTGAGCAAAACTTTCACTTTCTGAATCTTTTCATTTATGTGGTTTATCTGATTGCTCAACAAAACCCATATATGAAAGCAAAAGTACAGAGATGTATCCTATGTTTTAATGTAAAGTATCTAATGCGCAGAACCTTCAGCGATAAATGTTTTATCAATGTCTTGTAGGTTCTTGAAGACTCTCCGGAAGTGGAACATAACACGTGTCATGTCAGCTCTAATCAGCAACAATGTGTACATTACGATGAGTTATCTTCTGACTATGATGAGAGTCTCGACGATAGTGAAATAGATGTGAGTATATACGCTTGAACACACATGCACATATATAATATTTTCTTTCTTGGTTGTTCTTGGTGGTGTTTTCTTATTAAACTGATATCGTCCATATACTAACTGAAATACACTTGGTTTGATTCAACTCTCACTCCAGATTATTAGAGTTTTTAAGCACAGTTTTGATCAGTTTTTAATATGTGGCATGCTTATTGTTACCCGTTAAGAGAAAAGAAATTAAAACCATGAGAACTAAAATTAGTATTTCATGTCGTAAGATCGGAAAAAGAAAATAACAAACAATTTAGTAAAAACATGTTATTTAGAAAGGATGTATAATATTAAAAGAAGTCGCCGAATCTCTTGTTAATCAATTAACAAATAATTTAGATTTCATAATGCCTTCCTAATTGCATAGTCACAATCACAAACACTGTTACGAACTAATGCCTTTATACATTACAAGTTTTAAAAAATTATTGAAATTGTAATAACATGTGAATTTGACATCTATCTGTACAGGAAAAAAGGCAATTTTCTATACCCGAAAATTGAAACGTGTTATTAATCCCTTGCAAGTATGGGATATACAGAAGAAGAGGAGTAGAAGAGCCCCCGTGGAAGATTTGGTAATGAGTGCATATTAGCATGCTTAAAGTTATAGGAATGTTAATTTGTATTTCTTTTGATAATGTGTATAGTCACTGGTGCTGTTCACATTTAGTTCTTCAAGCTATACTTATGAGCCTTGTTGTTTGCCCTTTTGCAGGTCCTGATGCCTCAATCGTAGATCTAATTGAGTTTATTAGTGCCTCTCAGATGGCGAAGACAGAAGCTGTGTTTTTAGAGGAAGAGGTATTTACTCTTCTTGATAATGTTGTTTTTATAATCTTATTGAAGAATGGTAGTGGAAAAATAGGTAGGACGAGCTGGTTTAGGTAACGGGTCAGAGCAGTTCTTTCTGTATGACCCACGACATATTTTGTTTCAACATTTAACCATTTTGATAACTAAGTATTGTGTCAAATATGATTACAAAGTAATCCTTATCAGTAATGATATATTTTTGGGGATAAAATGATATAGGAGGTTTTACGCGTATTTATTCACGCTTTCAACCCACTTGACCCTCTCCCATTCTAGCTAATTACATCATTTTACCTGTTGACCTCTGATAACACAAGCTCAAGTCATCTTGTTCTCTAACTTAATCATATTTTATTAGTGTATAGTCGTGTAGTTAGATTTTTTGTTCTTGATCTTTTCATTTGACATGAACTCAGAAACCCAAGAACTTATTGAACACGAAACTTAAGAGGAAACCGGATCAAGAGGCACTGAAAAGGAACAAGAAAAAGAGACCACTAGCTGAACAAGACGAGATGATCCGTCTTCCAAATCCCATGATTGGTTTTGGTGTGCCATCTATTTCCAGTGTGGTGACTTATAGAACACTTCCCGAAGCAGCCATTGGACCACCGTTCTTTTATTATGAAAATGTCGCTTTGGCTACGAAAGGAGATTGGGAAAAAATTTCTCGATTCCTCTATGAAATAGCTACCGAGTTTGTTGATTCCAAGTTTGTTGATTCCATATGATTTGTTAACTAGATACTGCCTTAAGCTCGTAGTTCGTTTGCTTTTCAAAAAACTTTTTATGTTTATGATTTCCAGTTAGTACGTAGTATTTAGTAGTATCCCCATGTTCGGACCGTTCACATGCTTCTTTTTTTTCACCAGCAATAATTTCGTTGTTTTTTCAAATTTCCCGCTCAAAATAACCGGTTCTTAATACCGAATCCTATCAATGATAACCTCTAATATACCGAATCCGATCACTAATAACCACTAACAAGCCGAATTCGATCAAAAATACCTCTGATATACCGAAACCACCACGAATCCATATACAACGATCCAAAAATCAAATCCTAACGTAACAAATCGTTTTCTTTTGTAAAAAATGGCACTAAGTAAATTGACTTCACTCCTTTTATAATACCATTTATCCTTGTATGTTTCAAGCTATCAACAATCTTAGCGAACTGTTTCATCGGCAAATTTGCTAATCGACTATGTACGTAATTTAATAGCATATAGTGAGTTTCGAGTATTCCAAGTTGCGATCTGCAGTTGATGCTGCTCTTTCTCTATAGCATGCTACTGTAGACGATTAACTTTGGCCGTCGAGTTAAAAGTAAGTGGCTACAAATAAACAGAGGCAGCATTTATTACAATCATGTGTGGAATTTAGTGCAAATAAACAGTGCCAAGATAATGTTTAAAAAAAAAAATTAAGCACTAATGAACAAAATAAATCACTACTGAATTTGGAATCAAAATAGGCGTTGGCTGAAAAAAAAGGTTAATTCAGTGCTTTTACGTGGTGCTCAGCTTTAATGGCTCACTATCTTGAGCTTAAATAGTTATTTGAGTTCATAAGCTCAATTCACTAAGCTCATAAGCCATTAAGAGAAGGTTAGTGGCTTTTCGATATTTCCATAAATTCATAAACAACTGCAACAATATGATATCGTGTAACATATAAAGTACTTTTTTTTCTAGAGACACTACAAGTCTACAATTGTGGTTAGCCAAATTTCATACTAGTCATTTTTTTTTATTATTTTACATATATCTCATTGTGCTTTTCTAATTATGCAGTATGCCCACACCTAAATTTAATTTTTGACAATGTTCCAACTTCGTAATTTTACATGACCACCATCTAGTGGAGTTGTGTAAAAAGTGGGCTCTTGATAAGTAAGAATAAGTTTAGGAGGATATAGCATTTCTCGGTAGATATTTAAGATTGCGACTAATATCTTGGTATTAAATTTTTTTTTGGTAACGAGTTTATTATAACACCCCCATTTTTACAAATATAGCAGCGGAAGCTAATTTGGGGTATTATTTCATAGTACAACAGTCATAATCATAGAAAACGAATCGTAAAGAGACGTTTTTGGAAAATTTAGTTATCATTCATTTATTCATCAGAGTTTTTACAAACAGAGAGGTCCCAACATCTAAAAACATAAAGTTTGAAAGATAACAGTTTAGCCATCTTCAAGTCCGTGCCACTCCGTGCCATGTGATGCTCAATTACCTCAGATAAACATGCTAAAAAGGTCAACACAATGGTTGAGTGAAATTCATAGGTTTATAGTAAACAGTGTAAATACAAGTCATCATAAGAGTGAGTTACGTTGTTATACACCCATAATAGTAATAATTGCATGCATTCACAATTATTATGGAAATCAGTATTATTGCGTCTAAGCTCATGGCACACAAACCGACTTGTGTATATATCAATCAAACATGATATATATGTATAAAAAAGATAATAATAGTCCCCGGTGTAGGTATTAGCCAGATACCTATGATTTCAAATATAGTGCGTTTGGTTACCTATCCGGCAAACACAAACGGGAGTCGTCAATTCCAATAGTACTATCCACAATATTCGCGTTCACTCAACCAGTACGTTCGGTTACAAGTGATTAATGGTCCATGATATGAGGGACTTTTGGCATAAAGAGACTTAGACTATGGTAATAATATATTCAAGAAAGCATACAGTTGGAAAATACTTGTATTCATAGTTTATAGGATGTATACCCTCATGGCTTTATGAAATAAGAGATTTAAAAGTGAGGCTATGAACTCACCTTCACAGGGAAATGTAATTGATGGCAAAAGTATATCAAGTGAAAGTCACGGCTTTCTTCACACAACCTGGTGTAATATGTCAAGTCTTAGTGTGATGGTTTATGTTTTAAAATTTCATAAAGTTTAACGTATTACTTTAATTTATTAATTTATGAAGAGGTTGTATCACTGTTCGGGCTATCATAATTCAGAGGTCATGTAGTATCATTTGAGGAGCTAGGACACTTTAAATCGTAAACCCAGCAAACTCGTCAAAACGTATACTCAAATGAAACCCCCTCACATGAAATTCCCTAGTAGCGTGATACGATAAGATTATAAGTTTCTTCAAAAGCTAGTCGATGATAAATTACGTTAAATATATAACGTAATTAATTTTTAATGCGTCGATCGCTGATTAATAACGACAAACGTGTCGGGTTTTAACAAAATCGAGTCTTATAATATTCATATATATTTTTATAATTGGTATAAAAATATCGTATTTCATATTTTTAAGAATACAAAAATGACAGTATATACCCTTAATTTATAAACTTTTATAAGTTTAGTCCTTTAAGTATATATATATTAAACCTTTAACTTTAGAATTTAGCAAAACAACCCCTCATAGTTATAACTTTGAAATAATGTCATTTTCAGCCCCTTTAGTTATAAATTTCAGAAAGTTATGATATATACCCCTATGCATGAAAACTTTTGCAAAACAAGTCCAAAAAGCCAAGCAAGGTTATTTTAAGACTCCAAATGATATTTTAAGGTTATAGCTTATTAGAATAAGCTAAAATAAAATGTTTTAACGTAACAAAAGTTTAGAAAAAGGATTCGTTAGCTAGAAAATCAAAGCGGGTCATTTTTAGTGTTTTTATATAAAACATATAGGTTTGAGGATTCAAAGCTTCAAACAAGAGTTCATATATGATATTAAGAGCATTATGAACATTCTAATACAGATTATAAGCTTATTGAACAAGAACTAAGCTTACTTGAGCTAGAAACGGGTTCGTACGCCTAGTAATGACTTCAAGACTTCGTTTTTCTTGCTTCTTGGCTTCTATTCTGAGCTTAGGGATCTTCTACTTCTTCCTTGACTGATCTAGAACTCCATTTGAGTGGTGATGAGCTTTTGAGATGTGATTTGAAATGTATGTGTATGTTTTGGCTATTTATAGGGGTAAAACACCCTTGGTGCTTAAGTTTTTAGTTTGATTAGTGTCAAGGCTAGTTAAGGTGACTAAGGGAAGCTAGATGGTGATTAGGAAGAGCTAGGAAGGTAGCTAAGCATAGTGGAGGGGTGTTTGAAGGCCACGGCTAACCATAAGGGTGACAAGGAGATTTTGTTTGCAAGTAGCTTAAAAGGAGGTGATGGAGGTGCTTGTAAGGTGCTAGGGTGGCAGGTTGGTGGTGTCATGGAGGTGCTTGAGGTGTTTGGTTGCTGAAAAATGGGTCAAATTGCATAAAAAGGGTGTCGGGTTGGTTTTATTTTGTGTTAGGGTTTAGGGTTTCAAATTTGAGTTATTGTTAGGGTTTAAGATAGTTTAGGGTTTAGGATTAGTGTTTGGATTAAGGTTTAGGGTTTAGGATTAAAGTTTAGGGCTTAGTTTTAAGATTTAGGGTTTAGTTTTAGGTTTAAAGTAAAATTAGGGTTTTAGGGTTTCATTTAGGGTTTAGGGTTTTAAAATGTGGATTAGGGTTAAGATTAGGGATATATTAGGGTTTAGGAGTTATGCATTAAGTGCTTGTACCTTGTGTTAAAGTGGTGTAAAGTTTAAACATGGTTTAGGAGCTTAAATGACCTAATTAGGTTTTTAGGCATAATTAGCTTGTACATTATGCTTTAGAAAGTTGTAACTTGATTTAGGAGGGAAAAGATATTTAAATGTCGTGCATTGTACACTTTTACACATGATTAAAGGCTTGTACATTCATTTTATATGTATTCATTACATATAATTATGGTTTCGATATAAACATTAACGTTTAATGCTCGTTTTGAAATAATGTCGTAAATGGTACGTTAAATTGAAAATGTGCTTGTTAAAATGATATTAAGATATAGACTTGACATATTATGAGGTTTACATGATGTAAACATAGATAGAGATAGCATTGATAGAGGTTGCGTGAGTTCGTTTACTTTAGAGATGCAAGTTACGTTGCATAATGAGATAGAGCAAAAAATTTCCCTGTATAAAGGTGGTATATATAGTGCATCTAATTTAATAGATGGATAATATAGTGTATCTAATTTAATAGATGGATAATTACATTGATGAAAATTGAGGGTTGTTATTGTAAAACCTAAAAATCTCAACAAGTATAAAATTACCAAAATACCCCTAATGCAAGAAAATTCCATAAAAGCTTAAATAAAATTCATTTAAAGGTTAGAAATTATATAAATGCAACATATGGCAATTATGAAATTTTTATAAGATTAAAATACGTTATATTATGTAAGAAAAAGAATTAATAATTATGTATATATATAT
>BQNB010008336.1:3379-68324 GCA_026074375.1 Tanacetum coccineum | reverse complement strand
TTATCAAAACGCAATATGGTCTTCAAGCAAAACGCAATGGAGTTCTTGAGCAAAACGCAGTGATGTTGAAGCAAAACGCAGTGATAGCTTGAAGCAAAACGCAATGAGGTCTTGAAGCAAAACGCAATGAGGTCTTGAAGCAAAACGCAATGAGGTCTTGAAGCAAAACGCAGTGAGGTCTTGAAGCAAAACGCAATGAGGTCTTGAGGCAAAACGCAATGAGGTCTTGAAGCAAAACGCAGTGAGGTCTTCAAGTAGGCAAAACGCAACCTTCAATAACCAAAACGCAATCCCAAATATGACAAAACGCAGTACTTTTGTACAATACAAGACGACAAAACGCAGTGTACTATTTGAGGCAAAATGCAATGAAGAATGTCTCAGAGAGGCAAAACGCAGTGAAGAAAAATACGAACTTTTTCACCTAAAAACACCTAAAAATCACCCTTTTGAACGTTTTTGCTTGGTTTCTTTTGTACAACTTGGTCCTAGAAGGTTATAACAACTATAAAAATACTAACTTTAACATCACAAATATGAGAATCAAAGAGTGTCAAGAAAAGGACCATAAACCATCAAAAACCAAATTTTTGATCTAAACTAACCAAGAAAACGTACACATAATCTATCTAATCATCCCATGGCCTCTGATACCAATTGTAGTATATTGGATATCATAACACAAGGCTAGGATTAATGTTTGGCCAAATTATCTAGAGAGAGAAAGTGGGAGTTCTAGAGAGAGAAAATCACTTAGTATGTGTTTGTAATAAAATAAACATCCAACCCCTTCCCGTGGCTGGAAAGGGGTATTTATACAAGATCTTGGTGCCCATAAATGGGCCATGGAGTGGGCTAACAAGTGGGTAAAGACCCGGCCCAACACCATAAGTCGAACGGTAACTAAACGATTAAAAACTAAGACTACGAGCTAACCTATGCTAGATATAACACGGGGTGACTGAGTCTTTTACATGGATTTTCATAATCCTAACATAATTCAATGTTCATTGTTTCAAGTACATCAATTTCCTTTTTAATCTTGGCTTTATTACTTGTTTCATTCAAAATTTGACCATGTTGCCCCAATTTTAAAGCTTGATTTTGATATTTAAGTTCGATAGCATTACAATGTGCTTCCATTCTTGAAAAATCTTTTTGAAATTGAGCAACATTCTTTTTGAGTAAAGTATTCTCAGACTCGAGTGATTATTTTGAGTATTCAGTTTTTTGGTTATCAGGTGATAAATCAAGCATGGGACTTTTAACTTGACATGTTTCAGGATACTGGTCAACCCTACCTTCAACAATGATTTCAGGTTGCTCAGTATGCTATTATCCTATAGCAAAGATATTGCATTCAACTGTCAATTGTACCTCAGCCATTGGCTCTTCGTCATATATGGGTCTGATATATGCATCATCAGCATCTGTATCATTCCCTGACCTGAGTCTGTCCTAATGCTTTTTGTGTCAACCAAATCAGCATCCAGTGCTTTACCCGTATCAATGTTACTCTCTTGCATCTGCATCTGTCTTTTATTCACCCTTCTTTCATACTGTCTTTGATGACATGTTCTTTCAGCAACATACTTCTTAACATTACCCAGGTGTTGGAGTAGTGTATCTCTGAAGTGTTGAACCTCGATTCCAGTGTATTCAACAAAGTACGCGTCTGTCATTTGACTGTCATAATCCAATATAAACTTTGAATCGATGAACTTTTGGAACTGGTTGTTTACCACCAAAAAGGCTGTCATGGATCCATCTTCTTGAAATTCATCTTTGTCAAGTTGCTTTTGTAGTTGATCTACGTTGAGGAGCATTGTTCTTGTGAAAGTATCAACATCTTGACCAAAGAGTGACATGAATTCCCGTTTGAATCCATGTTCAATGTGAGTGTCTTTTGAGTCTCCTTTTGAAAGAACTTGAAGGTATGAATGAAGGGATCGAAAATATGCCATGCATCTTTCTTTTGCTTTTGACATCTTATATTTGATTGCATGCACATCTTTTATTTCAGAATTCAAGCTGCATTCCTTTACTGATCTACTGGATGCAGTCTTTGAATTACTTTCTTCTTTCTCAGAACAAGTGTTATGTATGAAAACTAAATCAACTTTCAATGAATCAACATTCAATGCTAGAATTGGATTTGAATGATCTTCTTGTGTTTTCATCAACTTTTTTTGTTTCAACAATTGTGAAGTTCGTTGTTGATGAAGAATTAACTCAAGCATGTATTTCCCAAGGGAATCCATGTTAAAGATCATTGCATCGTAAAATGATTAAGCATCATATCTTGTATAATTCTGCATACGTGCTTTGATTTTTGAACTGAAAGCATTTTCAAACGTTGTTCTGAGTTTTGTCAGAGTTGTCTTGCAACTAGTCTGAGAAATTATCTCTTTGGTAAGATGATTTTCTAGTAAATCCAAGTCTTGAGAGAATGTTCTCTTAAAGATAAGCATGTTACCAAAATTTTGTAAAGTTTCTATGAGAAACTTGAGTTGTGACTGAATTGCTCGAAGACTGTTCATGCATTTAATTCTTGAAAGTTGTGTCTTCTCTTGAACTTTAGAAGTTGAACACGAAGAAACTATGTCATTCTGAAGAACACTTGATGTTTAAGTTGGCAAATTGGTATTTGACATTTTGATGAAGTTGTGAATGGATATCGGATCTTAAGTGTTATGAAGTGTTGATTGTATTGTGGTGAGAGAGAATGCAATTAACTCCACGGGATTTTACAACTCTATGATTAAAACCGAGAAGGAAAAAGTTTACTTGTCGGGATTTTACAAAATCAATAGAAAAACCATGAAATTAAAATTGACATATTTCGCTTGAAAAGTAATCCTGCATATTTCGCTTGTCTTCTAACTTATTTCGCTTAACAACTAAACTTGCATATTTCGCTTAACATTCAACATATTTCGCTTCTCATTTTTTAACATATTTCGCTTCAAATTAAACCTGCATATTTCGCTCAAATATCAACATATTTCGCTTGGAAATTTAACTTGCATATTTTGCTTCACCTGCATGTTTCGCTTAACCTATGACATATTCCGCTCGGTGTCTCTTTCGGGTGTGGACCACAAGTACAAACAAACAAGTTGTCCTTTACTTGTGAAGCAACAATTGTGGATCTTTGTCCCTTAATCCCAACCGGTTTGGGACCACAATTAGGATAAGACAAACCACAAATAAGCCCGAAATAAGCTTGAAATAAGCTAAGAAATAAGCTCGGTATAAGCTCGAAAATAAGCACAAAAATTATGAAAAAGCTAATAAACGAGTTTGAAGAGCGAAGTAAAAGGATTACGTGACTCTTGTGACGCTTCTATCTTAAACAAAAATATACCACGTCGAGTAAAAAAGAAGAGAAAAAAAGAATAATAAACCGAATAAGCTTAACAATCATATAAGCTAAAAGAAAAAAAAAGAAAACAGTGAGCTTATGTTGTCAAATAAGCTACGATTGATATGAAACCAAAGAAGGAAAGACGAAAAGTAACCAAGAACATAATAAGCCACGAAATAAGCCTCAGGATTGA
The DNA here is from genome assembly GCA_026074375.1 of Tanacetum coccineum. NCBI lineage: Eukaryota > Viridiplantae > Streptophyta > Magnoliopsida > Asterales > Asteraceae > Tanacetum > Tanacetum coccineum. The sequence continues at coordinate 64,764 of BQNB010008336.1, read as the reverse complement.
GCTTATAAACCACGAATCGAACACTAAACACCTCTTGGCGAGTGATACCACATGTTAGTCTTATAAAAACCTTTACAACTAATAAGCAAACCCGAATAACCCCTAAATAAGCTTTTGATGAGCCGGCAACAAAGAAAGAAGAAAAAGAAGAAAAGGAAACTAGGAATATTTAGATTAGAGAGAGAATTGGTGAGTTACAAGTGTGAGAAATGTGTAACCAACACACTCTCCATGTGTGGAGAGGGTTTTTTTTATACCTTTAGCCATTTACTTGGCATATGAGCTTTTCTACTTGGGCCGGGTTTCGCATATCTTGGGCTTTGAGCCTGAAACACGGACAATATTAGATTACAGTCCAAGCTCGTTGAACCCGACTAGCCTATTACAATACAAGACCTAGTTTGACTTTATAAGACCGATAACATTCTTGTTTGACTTAATAAAATTAAGGCTAACATTCGTATTTTTGGTAATTGAGTGGTGAAAGGGAGTTGAGAAAAGTGGTAGGAGATGGGGTACTAGCATGAGAAATACCATTATCCTCATCGTCTTATCCATGGTGAGATAAAGATCCATAATGATGGGCGGATGACGATGAGACGGAATGACGGGCTTTAGACATTCCACGACCACTTCGGGGTTTTTGAGTTTGTTTTAAGGCGAGTGGATGCATGACCCTATCAACGACATTATAAATGCCATTGTCAAGATGAGGATAATGTTCCATGATGTATCGAAAAAGATGAGTCAAGAACATGCCATAAGGAAGATTGGCAGTTGGAGTAGCCCGAGCACATTCAATTCGTTTGACAAAGAAATAAGCAAAATTATATTATTCTTCGGCAACAATACAATACAACATGTGAGCGAGACTAGCTGGAAGATGGTCCTGGTGGCCTCTTAGTCCAAACACATTCTCACGAATGAGTTTTTCCTAACGCTTCAAGTCTTGTCTTAATTCTTTGGTAAGAATTTGATTAGGAGTGAGAATGACATTTTTGCTTTTGATGGTATGATTCGACTCGGTACTTTCCAATAGAAGAAATGGACAAATTTTTGTCGGGAGTAGGTAGATCGGTATGATATGGTCCTTCGATCTCTTGGAAGATTGCAAGAAATGCAAGATCCCATTCGTTTGTAAAGACGGCTTGACCATTGTATGGGATTATGATAATTTGACCAAATTGTGCAAGTGATAGAGTGATAAATTCATGTTGAATCATGAACGAGATTAGAAGATAACCATACTCATCGGTTTGGACTTTGACTTGACTATAAAAATCTAGAATGAACCGAGGAACAATTGGCTCATTGATTTTGAAAAGACAATTGAAGCGAATGTTGGTGAACAATCGTTCAATACCATTGGATTAGTAATAGAGTTGATCCACGACTCGACCCTCGTGAATACAACAATTTTCGATGGGTATATAGAATTGAGCAAGGACGGGAGAAAACCCCAGTATTTTGGATACTTTAGGGATATATGATTTAGTGAGGGAGGTATCACCAATAATTGCTCGAGGCATGTTTATCACCTAAACAAAACAACCACAAAATATTACTTATATATATATATATATATATATTAATAGAGAATGAAGTTTTAAAAACAACATATGTGGAACAAAGATTACTTTGACTCTAAAAATAAAAACCTAAGAAGTAATCCAAACGTTCCCTAATTTAATTTTACTCAACCTAGAGTGTTGAAAAATATATATTGAATTATATATTTCGACACCTAGTGTAAGCTCGTCAAGTTTTTCGATGCTTAATAAGTTGAGTATTGATTATTTCGATTTTAGACTAAAAATTTAGGAAATAATCCAAACGCTCCTTTATTAACGAAAGACTTGACTGAGAGCGTCGAAAGATACACATTAAGTTGTACATTTCGCCGACTAATATGAGTTCATTCGTGTGACTTAACAAGAATTAAATAACGTTTATTTTGACTCAAAAATACAATTTAAAACGATAAACCAAACGTCCCTTTATTTTGGAAATTTTATTAACGGAATCAATATATATATGAATTATATATCTTGATGACTAATACACGTTTATTATGTGTTTATACATATGACAAAATGAAGTGATTGTGATTTCAACTCTAGACCATGATCCTAGGAAATGATCCAAACGCCCATTTATTTTTGTAAAATTTGACCAATGATGTCGAAAAGTATATGTTGAATCATGTATATTTCTATAATCATTTTTTTCGAAACTGTATATATATTTTTATAAAATTTTCGACCAAAAAAAAATTTAGTGATTCAATCCTATTGAGAATTTTGAATTCCTATTACTACGGAATCATAGTAGTTATAAATTATCAAGACTTAATCATAAGAATATAAAAGATATAAATAATGAAAAATACCCAATTTTGATTAAGAGCAAAATTGGATGAAATTGAAAAAGAAAAGTATGGAAAATCTTACAATAGATGTTGTTAATCACGTTGTTGGTGTTTGCCCCTTGCGAAATTGGATTGATTTGGTGTTTGAGAATCGAATTTTGAGGTTTTAGTGAGGGTGTGTTCATCACAACAGCAACAGGGGAAGAGGGAAAAGTAAAATGGAGTGTTTGGCAATGGATTTGGCTGAAGAAAGGATTGTATGGCGATTTTTAGTGGCCGGCCCCCTTAGTGATAAGGGGGCCGCCATCCATTACACGGCCGATCCCCTTAGCTCTAAGAGGGGACCGATATTTTGGGGATGCGCTTTCCTATCTTGTAGACCAAAGATTTTTCTAGGTTTTTTGATTTTACCACGTTTTATAATATTACAATTATTAAAATCGCAGGAAATGCTACTATTAAATATTATTTGAGATAATCTTGTTCTCAAAAAAATAACTGTCAAATATTTTAGGAAATTTGACTTGACACATTTAATTTTACTTATGTTCGATTAAATCGCTTAAAAATTTCTGATGAAATATTTTACGATTGTCAAGATTTTAAGACGAGAAGGGTTTTAGAGAATGGTTGACGAAATTTTGTTTTGACATTTTATTAACTTTCGCAATTAAAATATCACTTTGATTATTCCGAATGAAAATAACCAGTTGTCAAGCGAGGTAGATTTAAACAAAGATAGTGACGTTTTTAATTAACCTCTCGTTAATTGAATACATTAATTACTTCGGATAAAATAATTAATTGTCACTATTTAGAGTGTTTACGTGACGAGAAAGACGATGAATACGTGACGATAATAAAAGAGCAAAATGGAGTCAAATCTCGATAAAACGGTTCCTATAGGCGTTGTTCTTTGTACACATGTGGTCGAAGCGGATGTCGTAGTCGAAGGGGGTTTGTTTCTTCCATAGTGTTTTGATGTCATGCCTTTTCGGTGCTTGTATATAGTGGAAAACTAATCCTACTTCTATGTTAATTATTATCCACCATCTTACTTTTCTTCTTCTACGTGAGTTCACTACTTGTGGACATAGAAGATTTCCATTTCATAGAGGTACGTAGAGAATCCTAATTCAACTACGTGAGGGCAAAGTTCATCATGAGCAACTTCTTGCTTTTTACTTAATTCTAGATAACCAAGCAAATGGCATTTCTAGTTACTACACTATTTTCTCAAGCTTAATTTATATTCTATTTCCTATAACCTTTTTGTTTAGCAAATATTACTTACAGCATGATAACACATAATCATTTAACACATTGCACATAATCTATATTCTAAGTAATTAGGAAAGAAGACATACCTTTGCCTACGATATATTTTCTTTAATATCTTCTAGTGAAAATGCTTTGATCGAATGCGATTCCATTTGGTTACTTTGTCATGAATGATCTTCAATCTACTCGTCAGGTTCCAAAATATGTTTAAAAACATATCACCATGATAATGTGGCAATTCAACCATTTGGTCCCCAATGTCTCATGGGTTCGAAATTGTTAGTGCCGAACATATTTTTCATAGGTTGCATTTGATTCGGATACATATAGGGTGGACACATTTCCCATGGAGTGAAGCATGGTTGTTGTGAAAAATTCCACATTGAATGATTGGTGTTAGGGTAATTTTATCTACCTTGATCTCTCATCGGTTGTGGTATTTTAGACCGAGGGTGAGAATTATTAGTTCTTTTTGGAGGAGGAGTTTTTGATCTCATTTCGAGTTTAGTAAATCCGACTCCGGGTTTTAAAGAAGGTTTATAAAAAGATTTTACTTCATCGTCGCTTGCATTGGGAATTTTGGTATTGTTTATCATTATAAATTTAGGTCTTGGGCTTGAATTTGATTCTACTAATTTTTCTTTAGGTTCAATTTCTTTTGATTTTAGAAAATTTACTTGTTCAGTCTCACTTGTTGATCCTTTGGTAAAATTAAATCCAAGACCGAATTTATCTCCGGACAGTTTTTGAAGACTTAACATTTTTTAAGTGAGTGACTACTATTATTGAATTGATTGAGCTTAGAGATTTCTTCCTTATGCTTTTCATTTTCAAATTTAAGGTCTAGACATATTTTAGATTCTTCATTAGCTTCTTTACCTTTTTCTAATTTAGATAATTTATTTTTTAGTTTTAGTACTTCATTTTCTAGCCGATTTTTGATTTGTTTTAGTGATTTATTTTTAGTCATGACTTTTAGACCTACTTTGCATAATCGATTATATTCACTATCTAAGTCTTTTTCATCTAACGATGATAGGTCATCACTAAAATTTTTGGTTTCAGAGAGTATCTCATTAGATGCTTTAGCCATAAGACATTTTTCATCCTTATTCTTTTCTTTTTCCTCTTTATCGCTATCACTCCATGTTCCTCCAACAAAGGCTCTTTGATTATAGTTTCTTGATAGTTTTGGGCATTCTCCGATGAGATGATTTGGATCTCCACATTTAAAGCATTTTCTTTTTCTTTTGCCATTCTTGTCATCTTTATTTCTTTCGGATGACTTTCTTTCATCGTGTAGTTGTCTTAAAAATCTTCCTCGTCTTTTGAAAAAAAAAATTAAAGTCTCTCACGACCATGGGGTATTTTTTGTCTTCACTATCGGAGGTCGAACTATCTTCATCTCTAGATTCATTTTTAGCCTTCAAGGCAAGAGATCTATTTAGTTCTCTTTTTCCTTTGGCCATTTCGGAATATTTCTTTATTATTACTTCATAAACTTTTAGGATTCCAATTAGTTCGTCGAGTTATAGTGATGTCAAATCTTTTGTATCTTTAATAGCCGTAACCTTTGCACGCCATTTAGGATGAAGTTCCCTAAGAAATTTCCTAACTTAATTCTTGCTAGAAAAACCTTCATCAAGTGCTTTTAGACTAGTAATAATAGTGTTAAATCTAGCAAATCTATTATCTATTGATTCCTCTTCTGGAATTATAAATTGTTTATATTGTTGAACAAGAAGATCTATTTTATTATCTTTGACTTAACTATTACCTTGGTGAGTAATTAATAAAGTATCCCAAATTTGTTTTGCGGTTTTGCACATAAAAATTCTTTCGTATTCTTTATGTGGCAAAGCATTATAAATTACCATTTTAGCTTTATTGTTTTTAGCAAGTTTCTTTTTAAGATCATCACTTTGTTTGTCAAATGGTACAATTTCATCCTTTTTAGTTTCAGGATTATTTTGAACAGGAGGAAAATCACCATAGGTAATAACTTGCCAAAGATCTAGATTTTTTGATTTCACATAAGTTTCGAATCTATTTTTCTAATAAATAAATCCATCACTTTCAAATAGTGGTGGTCTTTGCATAGATTGCCCTTCTAAATATTTTTCCGATTCCATAGATCGATTCAAGTTTTAAAATAAAATTTAATTTAAAAATCTTGTTTGACGTAGCTTCTGATACCAATTATGGAAAACTAGAAGGGGGTGTAGATGTTTCAAATCACTTAACAAATGAGCAAGAAAGAAATTTTAGAGAGAGAAAGTGGTTTGTAGCACTTAGAGAGAGAAAGTAAAGGAAAATATATTATGTGAAAGAACCAATTGAACAACCAACCCTTTCCAAGGTGTAGAGAGGGGTATTTATACCTTTCTTGGGCCGGTCACACTTAAGGATGACTTATGTTGACCCATTTAGCTTGTTAAGTTTCCAAATATTACGCTACGAGCTATTCTATAATATATTAGTAGTCACCGAGTCTTTTCTCGATTCTAACAATCTCCCCCTAAGGGAGGTTATTCCAATTTACAAAAAACTTAAGCTCTACATTCTATGAATGTCTTTAATCTTTGCTCGTAGCCTTGTTTTCATAATCTTTATCTTGTGAATCTTGTTGTAGTAATCTTTAGACTTTTAGGCTTTAGCTTGTATCTTTATCTTGACTTGTATGTAATCTTTGAGCTTCTTGAGATCATCAACCAAGCATAATCTCTTTTCGCCATCTTATAATCTTTTCCTTCTTGTGATCTTGTGACTTTTGGACCGACATGCTTATACTATTCATGATGTTGAAAAACTTGTGTAACCATCTTTCTTGAAATTCTTTAACTTTAACAGTTAGCCACTTTATGGAGGACGTGCGGTATCATAGTAGCGGAAATTTCTTGAAATTCTTTAACTTTAATACTTCGTCACTTCAAAGACGTATGGTATCAGAGTAGCATAAGTCTTTGAAACATGTACTTGAGCTTTCATGATGTCTTTACATATGTCGGTCGAGTATAAGCATGTGGCATTGACTTTGACTTGTTATCGGTTAACTTCTGCCACCATCAGGAAGTCTGCATGAATGGGTTAGTGATAAACAACATATATGGATAAAAGTGGCTTTGTCACTTTGTCGAATACGGTTGTAATAACCACGGTTCCCCGTTAATTAGTATAAATACTGCTTGTGATCAGGTAGAATTCTAAAGAATCTCCTTGACAGGGTTTCGCAGTAGCACTAGCTGTTCTCATTACCAGAGCGTCTCAAAGCAGACAACACGGTAAGAGTGAATCGGTAAGTTACTATCTTCCTGATTAAGTCGTTGATGACATCAAATAACGTCTATTTTATAGCATCATTTATCCTACGATATTAACCCATTTTGTATAGTTATTGCAAAGAATTGTTACTTAATCGTTTATATTTAAGAATTGCGGTAATTATGGAGTAATTGGTGAAAGTTAGAAAAAGGCGCGCATTCTGGAGCTTAAATGAAGATATTTTGAAGATTACTATTATAAAGATCAATACGCCGTATCCATCAAGGAAGATACGGCGTATCCGTGCCTGCACTCACCAAAGACCACAGAGGAATAAAGTTCAATACGCCGTATCCAGAGGACTCAATACGACGTATTCAAGATATGGAATCAATTTAATATTCTGGAAGATATCAAGCGTTGTCCCTACTCCATGAAATCCCCAATACGCCGTATCCAACTCATGGATACGCTGTATCCAACCGACTTCCAGACCTTATAAATAGAAAACTCAAAAAATGAGTTTTAAGTGTGCTAAATCATAATCTTGATACCTAAACCACAAAAGTCGATTTTCAAAGGAGAAAAAGAGCAAAAGAGGTCAAGCAACGTATTCAATTCCATAGAAGACAACGTGTAATTCCATATACTTTAGTAATCGTTCAGTTTTTGGTATCATTCGTTAACTCGGTTGGTTTACCTTGGCTAAATAATTACTCTTGTATTTAATATGACGTTTGAAGGCTAATACCTTCGGGTATTAGCCATTATTATGAAGATGAATGTTTGGTATTTGTTTATCTCGATTTCTTGATTTATTGTTGAGTGCTTGTTTATGTTTATCAATTTATACTTGTTTACGCACTTTTTTATGCGACCTATCATTCAACTGGATCTAGTAAAGCAGACCAAGCAAATCTAGTGTCCGAGATAGCTCTTCATATAGTAATTTATACATCTAGAATCATAGTTACACAAATATTGTCCTTCTAACTCTGTGTCTAGGATACGCTTCGGGCTTAACTAGTTAATTGGATATTGCCAATGGTTTATTGATCGTGTTGACTAACAGGTGACCTAGATAATTCAACAAGTAACGTTCTGATTCCATTGGATAGTTGGACAAGTAGACTACTAGTGTATAAATTGCAATTAAGCAATAAGTAGGTAAAGTTTCTATGAGTTAGGGTTTAACAAGATCACCATTGCTTTAATCCCTAAGATAGATTATAATCAACAAATAAGGATGCTTTATGCGGATGCTTTAATTGTGACAGAATTAATGTGTCTAGGTCTTAGGATGATGTAACGCCTAAGTCTTAAGAATGATATGCCACCTCGAGAGAAGAAATCATTGCACTAAATAAACAAACCACCATTCTAATCGGATTAATAATGGTTAATACAGTTTTCTTATATAAGGTTTGACCGCTCTTTTATCTTTTGTTAATTAGCTTGCGTGGGTAACAGTGCCTTGAATTGATTATAGACACCAACCAAACCGTGCAAGTCTCTCAGGCTGAAAACCCCCTTTTCCTGTTAGAATTAGGATTTAGACTGACATAGGTTTAACATAGGATTAGGATAGAATAGAATTAACATAGATTAGATAACCAAGATATTAATTAAATTGATAGATTTAACCTCACTTCAAGTGTTCGACACCCTACTTACCATGAAACTACTACCGATCGGGTACACTGCCCGTTAAAGTGTTGTTTTTGGTTTAGATATAAATTTAAAACTTGAATTATCTTAAATATACCATACAAGGACAACACATCAAGTTTTTGGCGCCGTTGCCGGGGAGTGAAAATTAATCTTGATTTTTATTTGATATTTTGGTTTTTAACATTAGATTAGATCTAAACCGTAGGATTAGTGTAATTTAGATTAGTGTATATTCTTGTATATTCTGTAATATTTGTATATTTGTATTTAATTTTTTGCTTGTATATATTTGCGTGTTTAATTGTTTGCGCGTTTAATTGTTTATCTTAAATACACTGTTCTGTTCGATAGATTAATACGGCGTATCCACTTCCATTGGATACGGCGTATTGATTGTCTGGAACTGAAGCTGAAATCTTGGTTTTCCTATTTGATTTTTCGCGCTAAATTTATTTATCTTTCTTCAGGGAAAATCCTGTTGATATTTTTACTTGTGTTATAGGAAGTACTTATCAGAACTAGTTGATTGAAGAAGGAATTACAAGAAGTCATGGCTGAACCAATTCTATCTGATAACTTGGAAAAAGCTCCAACTGAATCAAATCTTTCTATCACCAGTAATGACATAAACATTGAACTCAACAAGGAAATTTTGGTAGAATTAAAAAAGAACATATATCATGGAACATACAATGAAGACGTGGTGGATCACATTGTTAAGGTACTTAAAATGGTTGATTTGATTTATGTTCCTGGCATGGATTCCCATCAACTGCGAATGAAGGTGTTTCCTCTCTCATTGGCCAATGATGCTAAAGAATGGTGGATTAGTGAGGAAATCACCACTTGGGAAGAACTTGTTAAAAAATTCTTCTGTAGATTCTATCCCGAATCAAACGATGGAGAAGATGAAATGTTGGACGAAGGAGAAAACTGGGGGATTGATCCACTTGAATTCTTATCAAACATAAACACATCATTCAAATACCATCAGAAAGTGGATGGAAGGACTCAAAAGGTGATATTTCACGCTTGGATGAATGGAAATTGGAATAAGAGATATGTGGATAACAATATTTCGAGCAGTAATGAATTGAAGGAATCTAAATATGAAAACCAGTCCAACACTACTACTGATTCATTCTTTAAAGCCTATGAAGTACGTGATATTGAAAAACTAAGTCAGACAAAGCGCAAATATAGCAATACATCCAATTCTATCAATGAGCTACCTAGCAAAAGAAGGTGTAAAGCAGAAAAGTTTGAAGCCATACAATACTCGCTTGGACCAAATGAAGAATATATTGCTATAAGAAGTTACGAATATGATATTTGGGAAAGAAACGTTGATAATATGTCTAAAATCAATCAAGATATTTTTTAGAAAAAGGACGAAGGATGGAAGGTGACGCGCAACAAATAGTGAAAAGAGAAGCTGAAGAAAAGTCTAACTTAAAGACTTCGCTGTAAACAAAAGTGCTTCCCGGGAGACAACCCAGATTGTTATTTAATTTCGTTATCGAGTCTGTCTTCCCAGACATCAATACGGCGTATCCGCTCCATACCATACGTCGTATTGATTGTCTGGACGTTATCAGTCTTTATTTTTATTGCACTTTAAAAACATTATTGTCAGATTTTGAATACGGCGTATTCACTAAACTGATACGCCGTATCTACAGTCTGACCCATAATTAGTTGTTTAGTTTAGTTTAAATTAACCGTAGGTACCAAGATAGGAATGCACTTGTTCTTCCTATATTTTATACAGGACCTCGAGAAAGAAATTTCGACGAAGTTGGTGGAATGCATATTTTTTGGAATTCTATGTGTGTGCTGTTCGTGCTAGGATTCAGACGCTTTTTCAGCACACAATCTTGCTCATAAATGCAACTTGGAGAATCTACCGAGCAAACATCAGGGGAGTTTCTCATTCTAATTCTTTTTAATTCCCGTATTTAATGTTTTATCTATACAACGAGGACGTTTTATAATTCAAGTGGGGGGATGGAATTAGAATGTTTACTTGTCCTATTTTTCACACTAAAATGCTTAAATTATGCTCAAATTTAAAAAAAAAATTCAAGCATACTTTTGTGAAATTTCTTGATACATAACCCGCACACAATAACCCTTGTTAGAATATTGTAAGGATTTAACCTATCCGTTTCCAAATGTTTACCCAAATTCCACAAAATATGAGTGTGCCGGTGATGTAGTAGACTTTAAAACTTGGCTTGGTATATCTATTCGAGACCGCAATAATAAGTACTATAGATTTAGATGGAATAACTTGTTTAAATTGGTAAATTTTAGGATTACATCCAAATCGCCTTTACATGTTGCTTATTAACTAACTACACCGGTTAGTTAACCTCCCGTTTAAACCCTTTCCACTCTCATCTTTAGAGTGATAATCCACTAGAACAACCCGTAGAGCCAATCCTTTAGAAATTTAAATAAACTATTTGTTTTGTTACACCCTTACACCTTAACCTACCCTGTTAGATTAAGTTTAATTTACAGTTACTAGTAGCTTAAAGTGTAAAGTTTGTATTTCCCGAGTCTTGTGTCATTTTCTATCTTTGGTGCGGTTGGAAATTTGCACATTGCAAATGGGAATGTTATTAGTAGTCAAAGCTCATGTGATTTTACTACCATCATAATTATTGGTGAATCCAAAGACGAAGGAACTATCGAAGAAATTATCCGGAATTATTATGATCGTGAAGATGATGAAACTACACCGAGATTTGAAGTTTAGTTAGCAAAAAAAATATCCAAAAAATGAGAAAAATACAAAAAGAGAGAAAGTTTGAAGATAATCGTTTCACAATTACCGAAGGAATTACACGAAGGATTGATTATTCTTTGATACGTCTAAAAAATCAACGATGTAGAGTATTGTATAAAGTGGAAGATATCGCTACTTGCCTTGTAGAGTATGTAAAGTTTTGAGAAGATTGGGAAGTTGACCGTTACAGGATCGGCAACTTAGGTTGTTGTTTTTGATCGATGATCAAGACGTTGTAAATAGTTGTGTCTTTATCATGGTAACGGTCGAGAAATAAGTGTCTAGCAACTTGTATCTTAAAGTCTTAATCTATTTGTTTCTTGATTTTTATTTAACAACAATTTACTTCCCTCTCACATGATGATTAGCCGTTGGTTTAACGCAAATGAGGACTTGTTCGAGTGTGCATGTCTATTCCGTCGTTACGTCCATGTATGCATGTCTTAGATGCCTCGTTGTTTTACGACTTTTGGTGAAAGTTAGAAGATTCCTACCCTATATCATTTTTTATCCTAATTGTTGGTTAAATTTGAATAGGGATGTGATTGAACACACATGTCTATCCTGACGTTCCGGGTGTGTATGTGTGCTTCAGCTGCCTTGTTGGAGTGGTACTTCTAGTGAAAGATTGTAGAATGATCAAACCGTACGCCTTTCCATACAAAAACCCATATTTACCTTTATAAACTTGTTACACCTTAGCTTTAGCGGTGGAGATGTGTATCCTTGCGAAGCTTATGATAGAATACTCGTCACGACCGAGCAATTGAGCGAATTAGTTACATGTTACCACATAGATTAGTTGAGTTATTTGAGTGTTTTCATCTTCCTATTTCATGAGATATTTGGTTGTGTACTTGTAATAGATCAAAAAAGTGCTTTAACAAAAAATATCCTTAGGGATATTTTTATAAACTTCTAAAGGCTACTTGAGGACAAGTAGGATTCAAGTGGGGGATATTTGATGATATCAAATAACGTCTATTTTATAGCATCATTTATCACACGCATATTCACCCATTTTGTCTTAGAGTTAATTGCAAAAAATTGTTTATTAATCGTTTATATTTAGAATTGCAGTTTAATTATGGAGTAATTGTGGAATAAGGTAGTAAAAGGTGCGCAGCATTTTGGAGCTTAAATGAAGATATTTTGAAGATACATCCGTCAAGGACCAATACGCCGTATCCATCAAGGAAGATACGGCGTATCCGTGCCTGCACTCACCAAAGACCACAGAGGAATAAAGTTTAATACGCCGTATCTAGAGGACTCAATACGCCGTATTCAAGATATGGAATCAATATAATAATTTGGAAGATATCAAGCGTGGTCCTTACTCTAAGAAATCTTCAATACGCCGTATCCAACTCATGGATACGCCATATCCAACCGACTTCTAGACCTTATAAATAGAAAACTCAAAAAACGAGTTTTAAGTGTGCTAAATCATATTCTTGATACCTAAACCACAAAATTCGATTTTCAAAGGAGAAAAAGAGCAGAAGAGGTCAAGCAACGTATTCAATTCCATAGAAGACAACGTGTAATTCCATATACTTTAGTAATCGTTCAGTTTTTGGTATCATTCGTTAACTCGATTAGTTTACCTTGGCTAAATAATTACTCTTGTATTTATTATGACGTTTGAAGGCTAATACCTTCGGGTATTAGCCATTATTATGAAGATCTGAATGTTTGGTATTTTTTTATCTCAATTTCTTGATTTATCATTGAGTGCTTGTTTATATTTATCAATTTATACTTGTTTATGCACTTTTGTATGCGACCTATCATTCAACTGGATCTAGTAAAGCGGACCAAGCAGATCTAGAGTCTGGGATAGCTATCCATATAGTAATTTATACATCTAGAATCATAGTTAACAAAATATAGTCCTTTCTAAGTTGTGGTCTAGGATACGCTTCGGGGTTAACTAGTTAATTGGATATTGCCAATGGTTTATTGATCATGTTGCATAGCAGGTGGCCTAGTTAAATGCAACTAAGATTCGTGTCTGATACCATTGGATAGTAGGGACAATGTGGGACACCTACTAGTGTATAAAGAACCATTAAGCGGTAAGTGGGTAAAGTCTCTATGAGCTAGGGTTTAACAAGATCACCATTGCTTTAATCCCTAAGATAGATTATAATCAACAAATAAGGATGCTTTATGCGGATGCTTTAATTGTGACAGAATTAATGTGTCTAGGTATTCGGATGATGTAACGCCTAAGTCTTAAGAATGATATACCACCTCAAGAGAAGAAATCATTGCACTAAATAAATAAACCAACGTTCTAATCGGATTAATAATGGTTAATACAGTTTTCTTATATAAGGTTCGACCACTCTTTTATCTTTTGTTAATTAGCTTGCATGGGTAACAGTGCCTTGAATTGATTATAGACACCAACTAAACCGTGCCAGTCTCTCAAGCTGAAAACCCCATTTTCCTGTTAGAATTAGGATTTAGACTGACATAGGTTTAACATAGGATTAGGATAGAATAGAATTAACATAGATTAAATAACAAAGATATTAATTAAATTGATAGATTTAACCTCGCTTCAAGTGTTCGACATCCTACTTACCACGAAACTACTACCGATCAGGTACACTGCCCGTTAAAGTGTTGTTTTTGGTTTAGTCGGCAAAATATAAATTTAAAACTTAAATCATCTTAAATATACCATACAACGACAACACATCAGTCTTCAATTCATGTTTAGATTTCCTGTATCCAGATACCCTCTTGAGGCTTCCCATGGACATAAGATTGAAAACTGATTTAGAAAAATCATTCGGTATGTTAAGATGCAAACAGTTTTTATAACACACCAAGAATTTTATCTTTTTCAAAATTCATTCGTCAATTCATAAGCTGGACCGGATCGATATCCAGTATCACAAGTTCGATCCATGTAGGATCTCACAAGTCACCTACCGCATAGCTTGTTTGATGTTGGCTCTGGAAGGATTTCATCGTCATTATGAGTACTTAAGTATCACTCTGTTGTTCTGGCAATATCACAAGGATAATGCGTAGGACTCTTGATATATTTCTTGTTTTTACATTATGTGAATTAGCAAGCATATTTCAGATAAGTGTCCAAATGTGATTTATGGATGATCTCTTTTATGGCTCTAGACTCGATAGTGCACTTTGGTTTTAGTAATCAGAGGCTAGAGCTGACTACCACCTTTTTGATACCAACTAGCTCGGAGTGAGAAAGTCGATAAAAATAGGTTTAATCTCTGTGAGAAATGAAACAAGAGTCTTTTGAAAGACCTTGAGTGGCTGGGAAGGGTTGTGCATTGCATCACTGGGTCCATGATGACGATCTTCAATACCAGACAACAACTTAGTGTTTCTGATTGCATATGTATTGACCTGGTTTTTGCCTAAGTGTAAGGAGGGCTTCTTTCTTTTCATCCTTTATCTTAACTTTTCTTTTTAATTCTTCAACCCCTTCAATGCATACCAAGACTTTATCACTTACACCTTGTTGGGTTTGTTCCAGTGTCAGCTCTGTCTTATCCGCATTATTCTCTTTTCTCACTTTACTCATTTTTTTATCATACCTAAGGACTTCTATTCTATCTAATGGAATATACCTGGGTAGATCCCTCCGGTTCTGGCTGGATCATGGGAACGAATACCTAATCTTAACCACCTTATAACTCTAATTAATTACAAACATTGTCACTCTTTTGGTATTGTTCTCAGCCTTAAAACCATTTGTAATGCTCCCCCTCAATATGTGCATCGGTATTCAAAAATGTTTACCACATGAAGGGTGAAACTTGCACTTGAGTTCTTAAAATCACATCTTTAGCCATATATTTTAATCACATTTTCTCCCGTTATAAAAAATGTTAAATCTCTTGATATTTTGGATATCAATTGATTCAAATATTAATGGTTTCACGGAAATAATGGTCTAATTATTAACAAGCGTATTAGGAATATTTTTAATGCTCACCCTTAATTTATGAGGGTATTATACATACATACATACATACATACACACACACACACACACACACACACACACATATATATATATATATATATATATATATATATATATATATATAGTGCTGAGTACGTTAATTTTAAATTTTTTGAATTTGTTGAAAAATTCTAGAAAATTCGTACTCAAACACTATTTATATTGCCTACTATTATAAGTCTATACTACATATTCACATTATTCACAAGATAATTTTGAGATTGGACCTGACGATTAGACGGTCCGCGTCATCAATTTGTATTCCATTTCAAGTTCCCGAGCACCAACCAATCTTTCAAGATTTTAAATGATCATTCTTTCACGTATCTGCTTATCAATCAACTCGACCATAAGTTCCGACTTCTTTTTGTCAGTATCCGTCCACTTTCTCCTTGACATCTCCTTGTTGTATCCTAATTCAAAATCGAGTACTATGTGTTAAAGCTCATCTCGAACTTTCTTGAGCGTCTTGTCCAGGAACTTGTATAGCTCATTAGCCCGCATCACTCGTTTTTATTTAACCAAGTCTTCATAGATAACCCCTGGCAGTTTGTGAGGTAGAGTGTAGAGCTCTTTCAATTCAATTTCTGGAAAGGTCTGTTGAGGTGGAGTGATGTTAAGTTTCTTCTGATAACTCTCTACACCAAGCTGTAAATCCTCGACCCATTTCTTGATGATGAGACTTCTTGTGAACATACGAAGAGCCATAATAAAGTCAACAATATCGCTGTTGGTGAGATGGAATAGCTTGTGTTAAACAGCAAGAAGCAACATGTCTTCAATGTCATTCATGTGTAGATCCACGAAGTTACCTTCTTTAAACTTGTATAGCTGACGGTCAGCTCTTTTCACCATAATTTATTCCAAAATGACCATGTCCATGCAGTTTCTTAACGCTAACACTCTTCACCCCTAGAATTTTCTTAGTAGAGTACACATTATGCTTGGAAAACTTGTTCAACTAAGATATGTGCCATAGCTTACGTCTTTTACCCTAATGTTTGATCCCTTTCAACGCATCTTTGTCATATCCCACTTTGATAAGACTTCAAAGCGTAGGAACCATTTCTTCAATCCCTTCAATCTCATACCGAGCTACTTTTGTCTTCGTTATTGAAGTAGTGTACGTTCTCTCTGGATCAGAAGATTTTAGATACTCCAGATCATTGTTGAAGAAGTAATCAGCAGCAACAGTTAGATGGTCTGGGTGACCTTACAGAGGAAGAGGTTTGGATAGGTCAAAGGGGTAACGATCTCCTTCAGGATTATTCCAATCAAGCTTGTCTGTAAATGCATTGAAACACTCTTAGAAGTGGTACTCTATTTCGATGATGCTAGTACACGTGCCTTTGAACAGATTATAGGCAGGTCCTAACAAGATATCTTGAGTAAGATTATCAATTTTGAGTCGATTCAACACATACTTGGAGAAGTCAATAGGAGTGGCAATGAGGTTGTTGAATGTGAGAGGATCCTTTGTAGCAGAGACCATTTGATTGAACCAAGGCTGTTTAGGTTGTCCAAGTACAACTTGACACTTGTTCCATTCTGGATCAGGAGTAGGAGGCCTTGGAGGTTGCGTGAACCATTCTGGATTTGAAGTCTTAGTTGTCTTGGGTTCAGAAGTATCTTGTGGTTGATAATTATCATGAACTACATCTTTACCCGCATCATCCATTACCACCTCAGAAGTAGGTTCTTCAGCCGATTCCTTTGCAGAAGCAGACTTACCAGTTTTAGAGCCTTTAAATGGATCTTTACCTTTAAGGGTTTCTTTGGTGGTGGATGGCTTCTTGGAAGACTCAGACTCCTTGATTCTTCTCCTTTTTGTCTTCTTACCTTGGTTTGGTCCAGCTGGAGGGTCTTCATAATCATCATCTTCATCATTATCATGCTTTCTCTTATGGTCTTTGACTGTGTCAGCAACTCCCTTGTCCATAGCATTTCATCCTCTATCAAAGCTTCCATGAGTGCATGGTATAATCTATGATTAGTAGGATTTCTATTGAAGGACTTGTTTGCATGCATGGTCAGTTAGAGAGCACTTTTCTGATCAAACTCTTTGAGTGATGCCTTGTCCATGGACATGATTATAAACTTTGGTGTCTTTTGCTTCTCAGCTTATTCCCTCTTGATCTTTAGAAACTCTGAAGTACTCTTCTCAGATCCTTTTTTAAAAATAACTGTTGGTTTCTTGATCTTGCTTGACTCATGAGCTGGCTTCACATAGTGTTTCTAGATTAAGTCTTCAGAGTATTTCTTTAGAGCCTTTTGAAGAGCATCACCAAGCTTAGATCCAAGATAATTATCAACAACCGTTGGGACTTGGGACTTGGGACTTGAGAGTAGCAATAGTTGCAGTAGAGTGATCAACATTCTTGAGCTCAAACACATCTTTTTCCAATTTAACAACTCTTAGCTGAACAACAGAGAGTGCATCAGATTCAAGAATAGCAGTGGTGATGGTTGGAGCATCGGCTGTGATTAGTGGTGTAGGAATTGGTGTTGTTGTTTGTTGAGGTGCAGGTGGTGTGGTAGAGACAGATGGAAGAGGTAAAGTTGTTACGGGAGCTCCTGAAGAGGTTTCTTGTGCTGGTGTGAGAACTGTGGGTTCAGAAATCACAGATACTAGCACTCTAAGTACGGATGGATACTGGATATGTAGAACTTCAGATTGAATCTTAATATTTAATAACGAGCTGATCTTTGCATATGTAGTATCCTTAACAGTACCAATTAAAGAAGTATCAGAAGAAAGTTTAAGAAATTGGTCACCAAAACCTAAAGATATAGATAAGCTGGAACTTGTTGGAGGGAGTTCAGCTTTCTAGATATCATCCTTCACTTTTTTAGTCTTTTTAGCATCTACCTTGGCCGCATCAGATACTTCTGCATCACCTTTTCCAGAATCTTCAGCTTCATCATTTAACATCTCTTCATCCTCATCTTTAAACACATGAATCTTATACTAATAGATATCATCTTCATTAAATTCAGTTTCATCATCTTCATCATCAGTATCTTTAGTATCACTGATATGATCATCGCCTTCATCATCAGCATCACCTTCTTTATCTTCCTTCTCTTCGTCATCAAGTTGGTCTTCTTCTGAGTATTCACTTTCTTGTTCTAATCCCCACTCAAGAATAACTTTTTCTTTAGTTATATCATTTTCCTCATCGGGAACCCATGGTTTAGTACCAGTTCTTTCACTTGAGGTAGCAAGGACGAATATGGACTCATCGGGAACCCCTGGTATAGTACCAATTTCTTCACTTGAGCCTCCAGTACCTGGATGTCTCTTGCTGGTCTTTCTTTCTTTAAGAGCTTGCATAATGTCTGCAGTCTCTTGTTTAGCAGGAGTTAAGGATTGAGCACCTTTGAGCTTAGGCTTTGAAGTGGCTGGTTTTGGCTTTGGAGCACTTGAAGTGTCTTGAATGGCTACACCTCTAGAACTTCTTCCACCAGACTTTTTTTTAGCAGATTCAGGGACAGATTTATTCATAATCCGTGCATGAGTAGCATGGACCTTCCTTGTTTCTTCTGCTTCTTTAGCTTTAGTTAAGCTAATAGATTTACCTAATTCCAAAGCAATGTCTAGATCATCAGGAATAATGTTGTCTTCAGCAGAAAGTGTGACTTCTTCTTGACCACTCTTCTACTAGTAGTCTTCTTTTTAACAGGTTCAGGTTCAGACTCTTCAGATACATCAACAGTTTCCTGAGATTCATCAACAGTCTTCTTACCTTGTGAACCTTTGCCTATGCTCTTCTTAGGGAAGATCTAACCAGTGGAATACTTGATGAACATTTAGTAAGACTCAGACCGCTTGATTGTATCATTCAGCATCACATCAAGAATCTCAAGTCCATATTCTTGATAGTCTTCTCCTATTCTGACAAACTTGAGTCTGCTTACAATACCATCATCCTTGATTGTATGATAGTGTTGATATTTAAGGTTGGAGAGATACTTGTGTTGTTTGAGGAAGTGATTGATTATGATTTTGGTGAATCGAGGGTATGGCATATTTTCACGTCTAGATCTTCTTTCCTTCCTGTGATCAATCTGGTAAGCAGAGTCTTCCCAAATCAACGCAGGATAGTCATCATTATCTTTGTGGAACATGGCCCACATTATGTCAATCCTGGACTTTCTGAGTCTGTCATTGCTTGCGATCTTCCCTGAGAGACTCTTGTTGATAATTGCTGCCAGAGTTCTCCATGGCTGACTCATGTGATCCACATACATGTTGGTGTACTTGTGAAGTGGACCTTTGTAGCCCAGAACAAGGAGGAAGGTGAGGGTATCGTCATCATTTTGTAGCTCAGTATATTCTTCACCTTCAACTCTTGGACATATATCCAGAATCTTTCAAAATACTTCAGCATTGACTCTACACTTCTTGTTATCCAAAAGGAATTCATAAGAATTTGTGCCTTCGACCTTCTTGATCGTATACTAGAACTGCGGCATAAAAATTTCAGGAACATCTGCAGAGATGGTAAGTGCCTTGAAGCACGTTGAGTTCTTGATCACATCAATCATGACTTGAAATTTCTCTTCCTTTTGTGGCACAATGGTTTCCAATTTCAGATTGGTAGAGCTAATCTTGACTCTATTAGCAGATGGAACCCATTTTTCATGACGAGAAGCAACTTGTTATGTTTCTTAAGGATTCATGATTTCGCTTAAGAATTAACTAATATAGTTTATATACATAATAGATATATTTTACTAATTAGCTTGGTTATCCTAGATGATATGATTGATCTATGATTAGGTTTCATGCAAACGTGACAGAATTACTACACTCTATGAATAAGTCAACTAAGGTCAATTGTCAAAGTCAACAGAAAAAGTCAACAAGACATTTTCAAGGAAGCTTAGGACACACATTTAGTCAGAGAGCAAATAATGAACATTCAAGCATAACAAGTTATGAAACATGACAAATTACACAAGTAATACACAAATTTTAAAAAATTTGGGCAGCGTTTCTTTTCGTAATTATGTCATATTTCGCTTGGAATATGTACCTGTACATGTTTCGCTTCAAATATGTTTCGCTCAGACAAAGACAGGCATGTTTCGCTCACATAAACCTTACATGTTTCGCTTAGAATAAACCTTACATGTTTCGCTTAGAATAAACCTTACATGTTTCGCTTAGAATAAATCTTACATGTTTCGCTTAGAATAAACCTTACATGTTTCGCTCAGAATAAACCTTACATGTTTCGCTTAGAATAAACCTTACATGTTTCGCTCAAAATAAAGCTTACATGTTTCGCTTCATTCAAAAACTACTTAACTCAGGTTTTACTAATCTAAAACCACTAAGTATTTCTAACATTTATCACAAATCAACAACTAAACACACATAATCAATTACCATAAGATTTATATAACATTTTATGCTTGACAGATGAAATTCGAGCACATATAGGAGAGAAACACATGGAAAACATGATTAGGGCCATTTATAGGACATATAATACTCTCTTGAGGGTTTACATCAGTTTACAAACACATTTCACACCCTATGAGTAAACTTATAGCCATTCTATTTGTACTAACGCCCTAAATTCCTACTTTTCCAAGTAAAAGAGCATTTAGGAGGCACAAACATATTTGAATAGCATAAGAACATTCATACAACACTACTTAATACAAACCCATAACTGTTCCACCATAGAACACATGTTTTGCTTTATTCAACTAACAAAAATCATCATATCTCTCAAATGGTTAATATATATCCAAACATGTTTCACATGAACCCTAATTTGTTTTTACTTAATTAAGAGCGCAAAAAGGAGATTTAAGCTAATTCGATTTACCTAGATGATGAAGAATAAACTATGAACGAGTAGATGTGAATCTTTTGCCTTGAAACCAAGTTTGAATTTACAATTATGAAGGAAGCGAAATGTGTAGAGAGTATTTAGGGGTGTTTGGAATATTTAAAAAGTGTGAGAGAGAGCGAAATGTGTTTAAACACATATAACCTGCCAAGTTTCCAAGATTGGCAGAAATGGTCCTTGTGTTTTATGTCCTTTTCTATTTCCAATTTAAACTTATCACTAAGTCTAGCTAAGTTATAGGAATGGCATTATTAACCCCTTAAGTTTGTAACTAGGAATCTAAGTCTTATATTTTCCCATTTAGTCCCTTAAAGATTAAATTCAATAACATTTTAAGACCAATTGAGTTACAAATACATTAACTCCCCTTTAAATGATAATTCGTTATTGAAAAACACTTGTTCTATATTATTTCAAGATGACATTTTAAAAGATTATTTTTGAAAGAATTTGACTATTTCTCCCCCTCAAATAATGTCCCGTTTTCTATTAAAGAGTTGTAGACATTGTTTGAGCGATAGAAAATTCTTTGAAAATCTTTTTAGATGAGAAACTGATATGTTTAATTATTTTCCTTAAAACAACACCAATAAAAACAAGATTTCTCTCATTTTACATATATAAATGCACTGACACGTACACTTATTTGATAAAGTAAGCACGGGTTATGTTGCAACGTAAACACAAGTCTTTGAATGAATATGAAGTAATTTATTCCCGAGAAAAATTAATTTCTCATTGTGAGGTCAAGTTTTCTTTTTGATGAAACACTTGCCTTTAAGTTGAAGAACGGGTTGCTATCTGAAATAATAGCAAGACATTTGACATGTTTTGAAAACTATTTGAACTTATGCTCGAACTTCATTTACAGCCTCGTATCGTTATTAAATGACATTTCTAAGGTCGTAAATGTTATCGAGTTTCAAAAGACATGTCCAGAACACCATATTTTTATATTTTCTGATTTTTGATTTTTTTATGATTTTATACTTTTATATTTTCTTTTTGAAAAATTTATATAAAATGAAAAATCTTTTTGGGTTTTTCTAATTTTCGTATATACATATGAAACAAAGGATATATGAAGAGTTTACCACCATTACTCTTCTTCTTTGTCTACCAGTTTTTGCAAAGTCTTAGGGGACATACTTCTCATACCTAGCTTGTTGATGAGAAAGTCTTGTCGTTCTCATGCTAAAGGCTTAGTGAAAATGGTTGCCAACTGATACTCTGTTCTGTCAAAATACAGCTCAACCACCCTGTTCTCCACTTGTTCCTTGATAAAGTGATGTCTGATGTCTATATGCTTGGATCAGAAGTGTTGGACGTTGTTGCAACATAAAGCAATTGCACTTTTATTATCGCAGTACAGAGGTATCTTGTTGAACACAAGGCCATAGTCAGTCAATTATGATCGCATCCAAAGTATTTAAGAACAACATCCTAACAAGGCAATATATTCAGCTTCTGTATTGGATATGGCGGTGCTCTTCTATTTCTTTGACGACCAGCTTACCAATCTATCACCTAACAGTTGCATACTTCTAGACGTACTTTTTTTGGTATCTTAGCAACCCGCATGGTCAGCATCTACAAAAGTTGTAAGAGCAATGCAAGAATCCTTTGAATACTATAGATCCATATTAATGGTTTCTCTTAGTTATTGAAAGATTTGCTTAACCGTATGTAAGTGCTTTTCGGTAGGCTTTGCCTGATACCGGGCACACATGCACACATCAAATACAAGGTCTGGTCTAATGGATGTGATATACATAAGGGTGCCAATCATTCCACGATAACGTGTAGGATCAACGGGTTTCCTTTGTGGATCTTCATCGAGTTTGGATTTCTCCACCATTGGAGTATCCGCTGGTTCACAGGTTTCCATACTAAATTTTTTAAGAGATTCGAGATCATATTTTGATTGATTTAAAAAGATGCCTCTAGGACTCTGAGAAATCTGTAGTCCTAAGAAAAATGATAGTTTTCCCATCACCGACATCTTGAATTTTAAACACATGATTTTAGAAAATGATTCACAAAGATCAGGTTTAGTGGAGGCAAAAATAATATCATCGACATAAATTTATACTAGTAATATGTCCTTGTCTTCTCTTCTGACAAACAATGTTGGATTGACGGTTCCTTTGGTCAACTTCTGGGAGAGTAGAAATGATAATCATTCCAAGCCCGTGGCGCTTATTTCAAACCGTAAAGGGATTTCTTAAGCTTGTACACATGGTTGGTATTCTATGGATCTACAAACCCATCCGGCTGACTAACGTAGACCTCATCATGCAGTATACCATTCAAAAACGCGGTCTTCACATCTATTTGGTAGACGACCATCTTCATATGAGCAGCGAATGCAATAAAGATACGGATGGCCTGAGTCATGCAACTGGAGCAAAAGATTCCTAGAAGTCTATGCCTTCTTCTTGATGATATCCCCTCACTACCAGACGAGACTTATTTTTCAACACACCACCCAGTTCGTCTAGTTTCACCTTGTATATCCATTTTAAGGTAATAATCATAACACGATCCGGGCGAGGTACCAACTCTCAAACTTCAAGACGTTCAAACTCATTGAGTTCTTATTGCATGGCTTTAATCTAATAGGATTCTGTCAATGCTTCTTTATAACTCTTGGGTTCAACGGAAGAAAGGAAAGCATCGAAATAATAAAATAGAGCCTCATGTAGTTGATGTCGAGTGGAAACCGGTCTAGAAGGATCGCCAATCACATTATTAATCGGATGATCTTTGGTCCATTTGTTGATGTGTTTACGTGGTTGATTAATTGAGTGCACATGATTTAGAATAACAACCTGAGTAGAGGATTCTTTAGAACTAGGTTCTGGAATTAGAAAATCAACATTGGGATTATTATCCATGTATGCAACGTTAATATCATGGTCTGCTTCTTCAACACTAAGAGGAATAAATAGGGGTGGTGTTTCTTGGGTTGTTTGAGAGGTACTTGAAGATGGCGCATCTTGATCAATTGTAGTTGAGGAAGGTGTACCGGTTGAAACAACAGGTTCTGATTCAATGATTGTCGGAACTTGAGGATCAACACATGATGGAGGATTAGGTACTCATCAAACATTGGTTGAAACAATATTCCCCAGTTGTTCTTTGTTGGTGGAACATACGGAGTTGAAGAAGGAATGTTTGGCACGAGTCCCGAACTGATTATTCTACGAGTCAAAAATTTAGGCCCGGGTCCTGAACTGAATAATTCAGAAGCCATTGTTGTCAACTTATCAAAATCAACATGGATAGTTTCAATAATCATTCGGGTCCTTTTGTTGTAGATTCAGAATGCTTTCTTCGCGGGATCAGCGTAACCAACAAAAATTCCTATATCAGCTTTAGGTTTTAACTTACCAAGGTCTTCGCCGTTATTAGTGGGATAGCAGAGAGCACCAAAAACATGAAGATACGATAAGTTAGGTTTTCAATCATGAAGAAGTTCATACGGTGTTTTATTGTAACGTTTTTAGATTAATGATCGATTTTGTGTATAGCAAGCTGTCGCAACTTCCTCTGCCCAAAGAAATAACGGAGCCTTTGAAAAGATTAACATGGTTCGAGCAACTTCCACTAAAGTACGGTTTCGTCTTTCGACAACGCCATTCTGTTGTGGAGTGCGTATGTTTGATGTGAAATTCTGACTTCTTCATAGTAAGCTTTCAGAGTATGATTGACAAATTCAATGCCATTATCATTCCTGATGTTACGAACGGTTGCATTCAGACAAACTTGAATCATCTTGAGAAATTTAGTCACGAACTCTGGAACTTCATCCTTTGATCATAGAAATTTCACCCAAGTAAACCGAGAATAATCATCAACGATAACCAGTATGTATTTCCTCCCATTGATACTTTGAATCCTCATTGGCCCGTAAGCAGATAAAGTTTTTCTTGAATGAAATCTTTAGCTTTGGGTTTGTGGGAGTGTTTCTTGCTTTTACCAAGATCACAGGGAGAGAAGTGATCCTTCTGATACTTTAGTTTTGGAAGACCTCGGACAAGACCTTGTTTAGTAAGAGAAGTGATATAATCAAAGTTTAAATGAGATAGTCTGCGATGCCACAACCAAGACTTGGTCTTTGAGGCCTTAGACAATAGACATATAGGATAGGAGAGCAACAAATTGTCCATAGATAAAGTGTATAAATTTAAACCCCTAGATCCCTTGAGTAGATCAACACCATCTAAGTCACGAATGAAACAAGTATGTTTGCAAAAAGCTACTTCGAGATCGGAATCAAAAAATTGACCCACGAAGAATAAGTTTTGACCTAACCCTTCCACATAATAAACCAGAGAAATGGTAACATCTCCCATTTGATAGTTTCCATAACCAATAATCTTAACAATATGATCATTCCCAAATCTGACGGTACCCAAAAAATTACTGACGAAGTTGATGAGTTGAGAGCGATTTCCGGTCATATGCTTTGAGCAGTCGGAGTCCAAATACCAGAGATCAATTTGGACAACCTGCAATTGTTAAGAGAAGAAGATGAAACATCGAAAATAGTAGATCTCCAAGATTGTTTAGGTTCCTTAGAGTTAGAAGTTTTAGATTCTACAATCTTAACTTTGCTACTGGAATGATGCAGTCGTCGTTAGACTTCTACACGAAGATTTACAACTCCATAGGCAGAGAACCTAATCGTTGTAGTAGTAGTATAGGCAAGACTCGGGGGGTTGTTATCGTTCACTCAGGGAATAGGTTGGGAAGGCTTGATCATGGTCTAACAAAATTCTAAGGGTTGAGAGAAGATTATTTTTATATTTTTATATTTTATGGAAAGCAAGTAAATCATATATTTGAGAGGTTGGTTGGTTTTAGCTATTAAACTAAATATTAACTACGCTACTAGTGATAACAATATAATAAAAGATTGTGTTTATTTAATCATGTATTACTCCCTAGATTGCTTCTCCTAGTGTTGTTGCTTTGTCACACTTGTGATGATCTATGTAATTATTTCCTAAGTCATGAACGAATTACACGAACCCGCCGTCTATTTAATATTCCGTTAAGGCAACGCACAAGTAAGGTAGTATGAAGACTATTACAAGGCCCCTAAGAGTATATTAAATGCATGTGAAATATATTAAGAGTGGATCAACCATATAAGGGGCAAGGTAGTATGAAGACTGTTACCCGATGGTATCCTTTCTACACAATCATGTTTTCCTAGACATATCAACAGCGATACAGACAAAAGCTGGTTTTCTAAGACCTAACATGCATATCCATCACAAGAAGCAACACCACTAAGATCTACATTCTAGGTTTCATACAATCATAAATAAACACAATAGGAGGTTTAGCCAAGCATGTTAAAGATAAAGCAAGAACATAAATGAATCAAACAACACATAGACATATTGAATGATTAAATAAACCTTACTTGATTAAAACATGAGTTGGAGGAAGTACAATAGGGTTTTTAGGCCTTAAAATCATCCCTAACAGCTGCTAAATGAACTAGGGTTCGTACCCTCTTTTTAATCAAAAGTTACACACTTAAAACCCTAAATTCGGGTTTATATATATAGGAAAATCGTTGTGACGGCGTCGCATTTTAGTCGTGACGCCGTCATGAAAGAGAACATTCTAGATAATAGGTTGGGTCGTATGTTCTGACGCCGTCGTGAGATCTTATGACACCGTCTTGGTCTTCATTATGACGGCGTCACGTTGTATCTGTGACGCCGTCTCCATCTGCTGAGAATATTATCTTGATAGATGTTGATGTACGTCCGTAGTCTTGTCCGTTTCTTCTCCAAATGAGCCCAGGTCACGTGTAATTCTTCTAAATGCCTTCCAAATGTGAAATACCTGAAAATGAACGATTAAGTACCTATTTTGGGCATAAATGCACGATTTAGGGGGTTTAACAACCCCAAAAAAGTGTATAAAATGACACCTCATCAAATACCCTTACACTTGGGATTTGCTTGTCCTCAAGCAAATGGGCTTTTTTACCTAGACAATAACAATATGAGGGTCATTTTACGTACTCTTTAAAAGTATTTTACAACACAACCTTCTAGACCTTGTAATTAAAAGCACAGAAAGTATATACTAGCACCTCACATAAGTGTTTGGGGATTCTCTCTTTCACTCAGTTGTATAATAAATTATAACATATGGGGGAAACAAAAAATCAACACTCATTACCTGTCATAGCATACAAATTACCATAGGCTTGGTAAAGGATCAAACCTCCACCGCTAGGTGCAAGTATTATTCATTTCTATCTAAGAGGTCTTTTAAAGGGTTGTGGGGTGTAGGTGTAAGATAACATATAATGGAAACAGAAACAGATGGGATACATTTGGGTGGCTTTGGGTGAATTTGGAGTGGAAGGGTTAGCTAATTATTTACACGAATACACTTTGGTTTGGTTGCTAAGCCAAGACTCGGACGAAGATCTACAAACTCTACACAACTCTACATCAATCTCTTTCTTTTTCTTTTCTCATATTTTTTTTTGAATAACATAATACATCACATGGGGTTTATAACACGTACCCCTACACTTGAGCTTTTACATGCTCGATATTTACAATCTATCTAATGACCCGTATTGAGGTGGATCAAAATAACATGGAGATCATTTGACAAACATATGGGGGTATTGACTTAACTTTTCTTCCCCATTCTTCCACGAAATAAATACTACCATGAATCCTAATCGTTCCAAAATAGTATTTACAAGGATAAGGACTTAGCAACCGTGTACTCAAATAATTAACATGGGTTAAACACAATAATGTACCAAAAGTGAGTACATACAAGGTAGGCTAAGGCTATTTAGGTGTAACGATTGGTTCAAGGGTGACAATGCTCTTCATTAATAATCTGGAATCCACCAAAAAATTACGAGAACCGTGAAAAAGGATAGGCTCGGAGAGTTATACTAGGGGTATCCTGCACTAATAATGAGTGCATGGCAATGGTGTGGGTAGTTATATGATCGGTGTGACCATCATAACAATTACAGGTTTAAAATATGGGTTAATCCTAATGCCTCTTATCAAGCAAATCCTAATACTTACTATGCGGTCTCGGGATGCATCACAATAACAAGTTCTAGAATTTAATATGCTACCGGTAAACTCATATAATTTAATACCGATCTCAATGCTCTAAAAAAGGCGACAAAGACCACACGTACACATCCGTAACGACGGAATCTGCTCACTCCTTAACTCGAGAAGGCTAAAGGTATAAACTATCTTGGGTATCAATAATAGATACCCGAATTCCTAAAGATCTAAAGGCGAACCTTACATTTTTGGGGTGGAATTCTGAGGGTTATTGTGCTAGTCATATAAATTCCTATCTATGAGACGCTATTAATACTCGGTTTTCGTTGGTATGTGTCATAAAGAAATTTAAATTTGGGTAAAAATCACCTTTTTATGCTATGTTTTGATATATTACCCATCATTTTAAGGACAAAGCAAATGACAAATGAAAGAATAGTTTCTAAGGCTTATTTCCCCCCTACACTTAAGTTGAACATTGTCCCTAATGTTTTATAGAAGTACCCGTAAGAACGAATAAAGGGAAAAGAAAACAAGGAAAAGAAACTAGTACTCCCCTGGTTTGCTCAATAATGGAGAAGAAACATGCGAAAACTGGTTAGATCATCCTCCAAGAATCATCTAATGAAACTTCCTACGAACTTCCAAGCTTCTTCTCATCAAATATAACCTGTAATCAAAGACAAAGACAACTACACCAAGCATAAAATGTGCGATAGACAAATATACAATATGAATTTAGGGTTGACTCTATAAAGCAGTAAAGATAGGATGAGAGAATTGCTAAATTCATTGGGTTTTGCAGGCTTATGCAAGTTTTATTTTCAAAAAATAATTAAAAACTTTAAGTTTTCTAGACCTGGGCATTTGACGCCGTCAGGGTTTTTAAGACCCCGTCACAGGTGTCGTGGTGACGTCGTCGCGTGTAAATCGTGAGGCCGTCTCCACATTCTGTGAAAACGAAATTTTTGTTTTTGATGAAAAATTTCCTGCACTTGATTCCATAAGTTAATTCATGTACAAATAGCTGCATAAAACCTAAGATTTAACAATTCAATCATATGACTCGAAACTGACACGAATTAATCTAAACAATTTATTTTGCATGTTTGAATTTGGCTCTAAAAAATTGGATAAATTCCCCTACACTTATTTTGTTGCA
This sequence comes from Tanacetum coccineum, assembly GCA_026074375.1. NCBI lineage: Eukaryota > Viridiplantae > Streptophyta > Magnoliopsida > Asterales > Asteraceae > Tanacetum > Tanacetum coccineum. Next base: position 35,260 of record BQNB010008336.1, on the reverse strand, counting down.
AAATACATTTGATTGCAAATAAGACGAAGTTAAAAATAAACAAAGCATGATTACAAACTAATTCAAACATAATAAAAAAACTAAAAAGAATTAAAACACACAAGACACTCCTAATATCCGATAAAAATAAATATTGGGTTGCCTCCCAAAAAGTGCTTGTTTTTGTTCAAGTCACGACCCTGACTCTACCTTTATTTAACAGATAAAGGTGAGGGTTCCCCTACACTTGAGTTCAAGTACGGGTGATAGTAATGGTACACACCATTATTGTGAGAAGAGGCCATATGTTGAGAAATTTGTTGTTGAAGAATAGACTCTAAACGGTGTGCTTCTAGAATTCTACCTCTATTTGCTTCATTTAGCTTATCAAATAAACTAAGTTCTTCTCCTAGAGAAGAAAATTCCTTAGATTCTAATCCCCAATCATCACCAAACATCTCCTAATTTGAAATATCAACACCTAGGGATACACTTTTTTCCTAATAAACCTAGTTTAAATCCATAATGTCTCTTAGGGTCATCTATACCTGGGTTACAATAACTATACACACCCTTAGGATAGGAATTTGCCACGTGAGGTGAAGGCGGTGTTCGAGTTGTTAAATAATCTACTACCTTCATCCTAGAACTATGTGGTTTGATGGGTGGTTCGAGGCTTATTACGTCTCCTAGACTTACATCTAAGGATGGACTATTGAATAAAGGTGAGGCTCCGGTCCATCAAAATTAGGAACTTCCCTAGAACTAAAAGGAGTGTTGTGATTACAATTCAAGCCTACTTCCTCTAGTTTTGTTTTGTTCAAAGGTTCTACCTCTATCAGGGTTCCTAAAGTATTTTCTACTTCTCCCGGGTAAGTCACGGGCAGTGTGTATTCCTCAAATAACGGTAGGGTTTGTGTGGTACTCTTAGGGCTTGTAATTCCTACATCATTATCTATCATACTTAGGCAATCTTTATGCTCAACATAATCTAACCATGCCATGCACCTAGGTGCCTGTACCCTAACCATATCATCCCTAACTATTTGAGCATTTGGATTTGCTATTGTTCCATCAGAAATAACGCTTGTTGGGTAACTACATTTTTTATCATATTGGGCACATGGCATACCATGCTCCTATATCACTAAACTTCCTAAGATCCCCTTCTGCTATCAAATTGATGATATGACGGGATAACGAGTCGAGATGTTTAAGAAAGATTTCAATTAGGGTCCATTTATGAATGCCATGATTCGGGACTTTTCAGATTATGTCTTTGAAACAAGTCCAAGAATCATAAAGAGATTCATCTTGATGTTGTTGGAACACCAAGAGTTGATTAGGGAAGAATACATCAAACCTACCTACGCTAGAATAACCATACCTAATCATTATAATTTACAAATTTACAAATGTTACGAACAAAAGGCATAAAGAAAAAGATAGACTACAAGAAAGCTAATATGCGGAATTAAAGTCTCACTTGAAAGGATTCAAGCAAGTAGAACTAAGTTAAACAATGATCAAAACCTAACTATTCCCCAGGCAGCGGTGCCAAAAACTTGACGCGGTCTTCATTAGACTTCTACACGAAGTTTTACAACTCCCTAGGCAGAGCACCTAATCGTTGTAGTAGTAGTATAGGCAAGACTCGGGGGGTTGTTATCGTTCACTCAAGGAATAGGTTGGGAAGGCTTGATCACGGTCTAACAGAATTCTAAGGGTTGAGAGAAGATTATTTTTGTATTTTTATATTTTATGGAAAGCAAGTAAATCATATATTTGAGAGGTTGGTTGGTTTTAGCTATTAAACTAAATATTAACTACGCTACTGGTGATAACAATATAATAAAAGATTATGTTTATTTAATCATGTATTACTCCCTAGATTGCTTCTCCTAGTGTTGTTGCTTTGTCACACTTGTGATGATCTATGTAATTATTTCCTAAGTCATGAACGAATTACACGAACCCGCCGTCTATTTAATATTCCGTTAAGGCAACGCACAAGTAAGGTAGTATGAAGACTATTACAAGGCCCCTAAGAGTATATTAAATGCATGTGAAATATATTAAGAGTGGATCAACCATATAAGGGGCAAGGTAGTATGAAGACTGTTACCCGATGGTATCCTTTCTACACAATCATGTTTTCCTAGACATATCAACAGCGATACAGACAAAAGCTGGTTTTCTAAGACCTAACATGCACATCCATCACAAGAAGCAACACCACTAAGATCTACATTCTAGGTTTCATACAATCATAAATAAACATAATAGGAGGTTTAGCCAAGCATGTTAAAGATAAAGCAAGAACATAAATGAATCAAACAACACATAGACATATTGAATGATTAAATAAACCTTACTTGATTAAAACATGAGTTGGAGGAAGTACAATAGGGTTTTTAGGCCCTAAAATCATCCCTAACAGCTGCTAAACGAACTAGGGTTCGTACCCTCTTTTTATTCTAAAGTTACACACTTAAAACGTTAAATTCGGGTTTGTATATATAGGAAAATTGTTGTGATGGCGTCGCATTTTAGTCGTGATGCCGTCATGAAAGAGAATATTCTAGATAATGGACTGGGTCGTGTGTTCTGACGCCGTCATGAGATCTTGTGACGCCGTCTTGGTCTTCATTGTGACGGCGTCACATTGTATCTGTGACGCCGTCTCCAGCTGCTGAGAACATTATCTTAAGAGATGTTGGTGTAGGTCCGTAGTCTTATCCGTTTCTTCTCCAAATGAGCCCAAGTCACGTGTAATTCTTCCAAATGCCTTCCAAATGTGAAATACCTGAAAAGGAACGATTAAGTACCTATTTTGGGCATAAATACATAATTTAAGGGTTAAACGACCCTTAAAAAGTGTATAATAAGACACCTCATCATGGAACCTACAGACCTTGTTACGTTTGGTCTCCTACTGTAAACTAAGATACCATGAGTTACTGTAGCTACTGATTTGGTAGAGGTTTCCTTAGTTGGCATTACTTTAGTGGAGGTAATCCTAGTTAAAGGGAACCTATTTCCAACTATAATGACGGTCCTACCTATAGGTTTCCAACTATATCCAATTTTATTAAACACCTTTCCCGTAGATTTCCATACTTTTCTCATTTTATTTCGTTTAGATTTAGATTTAGCACGCACATTCACATCATTCACTGGTATTTGCTTAAATACACATATCTTTTATTTATTAAAACGAGCTAAAAAGACCAATAATGACCAAAAACGACATAAAAATACATTGTATTCGTTTGTATTGTAAATTGTGTCTTGCAGGTACAGATATTCATTAAAAAGGACAAAAATAAAGGCAAATGAGCCAAAACGGAGCACGGGAATAGAAAGAGCGCGAAAAAACCAAAGCCAAAGGCGTATCTATCTTCTATGGACCAACCCGGCCACCCAATGGTCGGGCCAGCCTATTATCAATTAAATGATAAAGATATAAGCCTAAAATCCTTTAGCCCTTTTAACAAGTCCAAATCCATTAGTCAAAGCCCAAAACTAATAAAAAGCCCAACCCCGCCTAAAGTCAAACCTTATAACTCCTAGTCAAAATTACTGTACATCGTTCTCTCCTTTCCCTCCCATTTCACCCTACACACATTTACATCGGGTAAATCCCTATTTTCCCACATGCTCTAATGCTTCTAGAAGATCCTCCTAACACCTCTGACACCCAATTTAGCCACGCTGGCAGACCCCAGCAATTCTATTGGTGGATGAGACGTGGCACTTAATCCAAGGGCTAAGGATGATTTGATATTGAGGCGGTTTGGAATCAATGGTTGAGATGAGAAGCTGTAGACGCTCCTGAAGCTCTAGATCTTTCTTCTTCAGGCTATAAATAGAGCTCCTCAACACACAGATGAGACATCTAGCTTTTTAGGAGTTTAGTAGCTTATTTTGTAATCTTTTAGCTTATAGTCATTTTTTTAATGTAATTTCTTTTAAAGCTTGTAATCTCGTTTGAGTATTAATAAAAGACAGTTTCATTTTGTTTTAAATTCTGTTTTTTATTAAGCTAATTGTTAAAATGTTGTTTGAATTTAATTAAATAAGCTCAATAAGCCCTTTATAACTAATAAGCTAGCCTTTATTCAGTTTAGCTTGTTTTAAGCTAAACTGAATAAGTCATTTACCAAAAATCCACTCAAATAACTGAATAAGACACTTGGAAGATAAGCCAAAAAGGGAAGGGCTTATAGGACTTATTCAGAGCTTATTCTTTAAGCAGCATGTAGATTTAAGCTCTTTAAAGCAATTTTAGTCCTTGTTTGAGCAAAGGACCAAGTAAGTTTCATTTTTATCATTTATCTAGCTTAAATTCTATTTTAGTGTATGAATGTGCTTATTCTGCTTATCTGCTTAATTCTGCATATTATGTTCTTATTTGTGCTTATTCTGTCTTAATAAAGCTTATTGAATCTAGTTTATAACTTCTTTTAATCTGTCTTAAGCTTTCATTAATTTTTAGTCAAAACTACTTTGAAAAAAAACAAAAATATGCATATTAGTTTAGCTTATACCTAAGTGCTTATTTCCTTGGAGTTTTTGTTTAAATGTCCTTAATATACACTGTGCTTAATCTGTTTTCAAGTTTCACTGATTTTTGAAATCTGTTTTAAGGTTAAAAGTGCTTTTTAGATTTTAAAGGAGTGTTTGGGATAAGCAGTACTAACCTTAGTTAGTGTTGTTTGACCACTTATTGGTCATTAAACCAATTTCATTAAGCTTTTAATCAGTCTTAAGGTTAGTTTTAATAAGTTTTGAAGTTAGTTTTATCATAAAACCAAATCAGCTAGTTTTAAGTTTTCTAAAATTGCTTATATGTTTAAATTTCTTAAAACTTAGATTGAGTGTAGTTTTTGTGCTCAAAATAAGTTTCCTATGCATCATTTTAAACCTGTTTAGAGTCATTTGCTTTTGGAAAAGCCTTTTGAGCATTTAAGCCAAAAATCAGTCAAGTTCATAGGTTTTTAAAAGTTAGTTTTTACAGATCATATTGTGGTTATTTCTTAGCTTAAATTAGGTTAAATTTTGTTTCATTTAGCTTATTGGAGTCTAGTCTCAATTTGTTTTAAGCTTTTAGATTGTCCATGTCATTTTTGAGTCTTAGATTTTAGTTGAAAAAGGGTCATTTAGCATAAAAGTCAAAAGTATTCTAAGTATGTAGTCTCTTGTAGCTTAAATTTTTAGCTTATTTAGTAATTTATTAAGCTTAATTTTAGTTTGAATTTGCTTATTGAGTCAAGTTCTTTACCTGTTTTTAACTTTTGGTCTTTTTCTGTGCTTATTGAGTCTTAATTTTAAGTTTAAAAAGTGTAATTTTATCTTTGAAAAAGCCAAAAACAAGTAATTTATCACTTTCATTTAGTCTTTTTATAGCTTATTTCTTAATCTTATTTGCTTATTTCTTGCTTTTATGTGCTTATTAGTGTCCATTCTTAATCTGTTTGGGCTTTTTAGCTTAATAGTAGTGCTTAATTGTCCTTTAGCTTAGCTTAAAGTTTGTCAAAAAAATCTTTCTAAACTCGCTTTTTTGAGTCTTCTGTCTTTATGCTTTTCAGTGCTTATTAGCTTGTTTTATTTGCTTATTTATAGTAACAAGTGCTCATTAAGTCTAGGGAATGATCTGTTTGTAGCTTATTTGCTTATTTTTGTTGCTTATTTAATTTTAAAAAGGCAAACAGTTTTAGCCTTTAGTCATATAGTTTAACTTAGCCAAACTGTCATTTTAATCAGCTTTTTACTATTTGATATTATATATATATATATATATATATATATATATATATATATATATATATATATATATATATATATATATATATTTTGACCACTTATTGGTCACTAAACCAATTTCATTAAGCTTTTAATCATCCTTATGGTTAGTTTTAATAAGTTTTAAATAAGTTTTTAAAAGTTTTGAAGTTAGTTTTATCATAAAACCAAATCGGCTAGTTTTAAGTTTTCTAAAATTGCTTATATGTTCAAAATTCTTAAGAGTTCATTTGAGTGCAGTTTTTGTGCTCAAAATGAGTTTCCTATGCATCATTTTAAACCTGTTTAGAGTCATTTACTTTCGGAAAAGCCTTTTGAGCATTTAAGCTAAAAATCAGTCAAGTTCATAGGTTTTTAAAAGTCAGTTTATGCAGTTCATATTGTGGTTATTTCTTAGCTTAAATTAGGTTAAATTTTGTTTCATTTAGCTTATTGGAGTCTAGTCTCAATATGTTTTAAGCTTTTAGATTGTCCATGTCATTTTTGAGTCTTAAATTTTAGTTGAAAAAGAGTCATTTAGTATAAAAGTCAAAAGTATTCTAAGTATGCAGTCTATTGTAGCTTAAGTTTTTAGCTTATTTAGTATTTGATTAAGCTTAATTTTAGTTTGAATTTACTTATTGAGTCAAGTTCTTTACCTGTTTTTAACTTTTGATCTTTTTCTTTGCTTATTGAGTCTTAATTTTAAGTTTAAAAAGTGTAATTTTATCTTTGAAAAAGCCAAAAACAAGTAATCTGTCACTTTCAATTTGTCTTTTTCTAGCTTATTCCTTAATCTTATTTGCTTAATTCTTGCTTTTATGTGCTTATTAGTGTCTATTCTTAATCTGTTTGGGATTTTTAGCTAAATAGTAGTGCTTAATTGTCCTTTAGCTTAGCTTAAAGTTTGTTAAAAAAATCTTTCTAAACTGTCTTTTTGAGTCTTCTGTCTTTATGCTTTTCAGTGCTTATTAGCTTATTTTATTTGCTTATTTATAGTAACAAGTGCTCATTAAGTCTAGAGAATGACTTGTTTGTAGCTTATTTTCATTTTTTTGTTGCTTATTCAATCTTAAAAAGCCAAACAGTTTTAGCCTTTAGTCATATAGTTTAACTTAGTCAAACTGTCATTTTAATCAGGTTTTTAGCTTATTTTTGAGTTTTGTTAAAAAGTGTCTTTATTAAAAGTGCTAATTTTTACTTATTGATTAGCTTTTTCAAAAAGAAAATAAAAAAAATGTTTTCATCAAAAAGGAAGTCACAGGTTTCGAACGAACCTGGGACCTCAACCTTAACTGCCTAACGCTTTAACACACTCTCTCAATACCATCTCGCCCTTGGGACTTTTCTGTTAAACATTTGCACACTTAATTATTTAACCTCATTTTACAATTTAGGCTTATAAGCTTATTCAGCTGATTAGCAGCTTATTAAAAAAGCTTATTTGATTATTTTTTTTTCCATCATCTTAGTTATAGTCCAAAGTTTTTTCAGTAATTTTTCCAGAATTTTTATAATTAGTTTAATATTTTTAATCATTTTTCTAGATTTAAACTATTTTTAATTCATAAAAAATAAAATCAAAATCAAAAAAATATAATTCTTTTTTCTAAAATTATTTTTAATCATTTAGGACTTTTAGAAATTAAATTTGCATTTTTAGGGCTTAAATTTGATTTACTTGCTTATTTAGTCGCGTTTTAAGATTTCCGTTATCGTTTTTAGGTTTAAATCGTATTTGTCATATTTGTTTGCTTGCCTTTACTTATTTTTGTATTATATTTGTAGAAATAGAAAACCAAATCAAAATTTGAAACTATTCAATTTACGCGATCACAAACTTAACCGATTCTCAATTCACGCTTCGTCGGGGATACGACCCGGAAGGTTTTAAACTTTACTTTGGTCAAAAGTAACTTTCTATAACCTTTTGGAATACTTATACTATATACTATAATCGATCTCGTCCTAATATATACTTACGTGTGTGTTCGGATTGAATTAAATTTTTGGCGCCGCTGCCGGGGAGGTGTGTAACGAATATCGCGTTGAAGTTTGAAGATTAGTGTTTTGAAGACCCTTCCTCTTGAAGTTATCATTTTATTATTTTCTTTTATATAAAACTAAAAAATACAAAAATATTTTATTTTTCTCGATTTATTTTCGTAGATTTATTAGAAAAAACCAAAAATACTTTTCCAAAAGTATTTACAAAACCAAAAAAAATATTAAAACAATAAAAGCAACCGTTGTGTCACTTGTAAAATCGGCTCACCTTTAGATTACAAACTTTAAGAGAGGTTTAAGGAGGGTTGATCCTACGAACTTCAACCCGAAAGGAGAAGGTTTTTAAAACGTTTCGCGCTTACCCGCTCCTTCGCTTCTTTGTGCGTTTTCTAGAGAGCTACCTTACACATGTTCGATTATCAGTTACAAAAATATTTTTCTTTTTATTTTTCTTATTTTATTTTTAGTGCATGCACACCCGCTCTTCATCGAATTTAATTGCTGAATCTTTCACGACTCTGAAACGTCGTAATCGTAGACGTTCCAAGCAAAGAGTCGAACCGTTTTCTCTTCCGTAGTTACGATGGCCGATCAACGTACTATGGCGGAATTACTCCAAGCACCCATCGAGGGTTACGGAGATTCTATCGTTATTCCCGCTATTCTCATAGAGAATTTTGAACTTAAACATGGTCTTTTAAATCTTGTAACTTCAAAACAATTTTACGGATTTGAGAAAGAAGATTATCATGCTCACATTCGTTGGTTTAACAAGATTACTTCCACGATTAAGTATAAACATGTGCCTAATTCATCGATTAAGCTTATTCTTTTTCCATTTTCTATCGAGGGGGCAGCTCGGATTTGGCTCGAAAAAGAACCCCCTCGTTCTATTCTTACTTGGGAAGACCTTGTTTTCAAGTTTATTAACCAATTCTTTCCTCCTTCCAAAACTACAAATCTCCAAAATGAAATCAAAAATTTTCAACAAAAGTTTGAGGAAACGTTTAGTGAGGCATGAGACCGTTTCAAGGATCTCCTTCGTGCATGCCCACATCACGGTTTTATGGAATTACATCAACTTGATACTTTGTACAATGTTTTAAACCCAACCGATCAAGATTCTTTGAATGCTTCCGCGGGTGGTAATCTTTTGACTAAAACTCCTCGAGATGCTTTGACAATTATTGAAAACAAATCGAAAGTTCGCAATTCACAAAACAAACCGGTTATTTCCAAAGTGAGTGCTAATACTTCTTCTTCTACCACGGCATGTCCATCGGAGATGGCCGCTCTTACTGATGCCGTTAATGCTATACTTCATCATGTTAAGACTTCATCTTCAGAGACCGTTAAAGCAATTTCTGAAAGTTGTGTGACTTGTGGTGGACCGCATCCCTACTATGAGTGTCTTGCCGCCGATGACAACACTTTCAATACTTCTGCAGCCGCAGCAACCTATAATCAGAATCAAAGATATCGTCCTCAAGGAGACCCGAATTATCGTGCTAGCAATCAAATGGGACCACCTGGTTTTCCTCCCGCGCAAAATAATCAAACCCATTTCAATCAAAATCAAGGTTATAATTAAAACTGAGGAAATAATTTCAATCAAGGTAACCAGAATTATCAAGCTCCGCCTCAAGATGGACCTTCAAACGATCTCTCGAGCTACATGAAGACAAATGACGTTAATATGAGAGTAATGCAAAATCAAATAAGCAATATAAGGACGTAATTAAAGAAAGATATGGATACTATGTTGAGTAGACAGAACAATGCGTTCAAGAATGAGTTAAGGAATGAATTAACGAATGATATAAAGAACATGATAAGCAGTTTTTTTCAAATGAATAATGCTTCTTCTTCAAGTTCGGGTTCACTTCCTAGCAACACCGTTGCTAACACGAGAGGTGACTTTAAGGCAATCACCACCCAAAGTGGTATTTCTTATGATGGACCTCCAATTCCACCTCTTCCCAAGGTGGTGGAACGGGAACCCGAGGTGACAAAGGATACGGTGCAACCGAGTACCGAAAACATCCAACCTCCGGTAGTCCAAATTCAAGCTCCAATTGATGAGCCCGTTGTTGCTCCTAAGCCTAAACCGTTTATACCTTATCCTTCAAGAGCTAACAAACAGAAGCTCCGTGAAAAAGATGATAATCTAGCTTCGAAATTTGTTGAAATCTTTAGGGAATTACATTTCGAGCTCAGTTTCGCGGATGCTCTTCTACATATGCCGAAATTTGCTTCAATGTTTAAAAGTCTCCTTAATAACAAAGAAAAATTGTTTGACTTAGCTAAAACACCGGTGAATGAGAATTGTTCGGCGGTTATCCTAAAAAAGTTGCCCAAAAAACTTGGAGACCCCGACAAGTTTCTTATTCCATGTGATTTTTCGGAGATAGTTGAATGCTTAGCCTTGGCCGATCTTGGTGCAAGCATCAACTTGATGCCTCTTTCCATATGGAAGAAGCTCTCACTCCCCGAACTTACTCCTACTCGAATGATTCTTGAACTTGCAGACCGATCGACTACTAGTCCATCCGGTATTACCGAAGATGTCTTTGTAAAATTAGGGAAGTTCCATTTTCCGGCCGACTTCGTAGTCGTTGATTATGTTGTTGATCATCGGGTTCCCTTAATTCTCGGGAGACCCTTTTTGAGGTCGGCACGTGCTTTAATTGATGTTTACAGTGAAGAATTAACTCTCCGAGTTGATAATGAAGCCATAACCTTTAAAGTTGGTCAAACTTCGAGATACTCCTACAATGATGCTGAATCGGTTAATCGAATCGATGTCATCGACGTTTCATGTGAGGAGTATGCTCAAGAAGTGCTTGGATTTTTAGATAGTTCTACGAGTGGCAATCCCACTCCATCTTTAGATCCTATCCTTTCTACTTCTTTCCCCTCTCTCATTCCTTTTGAGGGAGGTGACTTCATTTTGGAAGAAATCGAAGCTTGTCTTACAAATGATTCAATTCCACCAGGAATTGATGATGCCGACTTTGATCGGGAAAGAGACCTTCTTTTACTCGAGAAGCTATTAAATGATGATCCATCATCTCCTCTCCCTCCGAAAGAACTTCATTTTGAGGAAATTAAAATGATTAAATCTTCTATTGATGATCCTTCGGAGCTTGAGCTCAAGGATTTACCGTCTCATCTTGAATACGCGTTTTTAGACGGAACCGATGAATTACCCGTCATAATTTCTAAAGAACTAAAAGATGAAGAAAAGGCCCCCCTTTTAAAGGTTCTTAAATCACACAAACGGGCCATTGCATGGAAACTCTCTGACATTAAGGGCATCTACCCTAGTTTTTGTACTCACAAGATCTTAATGGAAGACGATTTCAAACCAACGGTTCAACATCAAAGAAGGGTAAATCCAAAAATTCATGAGGTTATCAAAAAGGAAGTTATCAAACTCCTTGATGCCGGATTGATTTACCGTATTTCCGATAGTCCGTGGGTGAGCCCCGTTCATTGTGTGCCTAAGAAGGGTGGCATGACCGTAGTTGAAAATGAAGATAATGAATTGATACCTACTAGGTTAGTTACGGGATGGCGCATTTGTATTGATTACCATAAGCTTAATACTGCTACTCGTAAAGACCATTTCCCGTTACCTTTCATGGATCAAATGCTAGAACGTTTAGCAGGGAACAAATACTATTGCTTTTTTGATGGATTTTCCGGATATTTTCAAATTCCCATTGACCCGCAAGACCAAGAGAAGACCACCTTCACTTGCCCTTATGGGACGTTTGCCTACCGACGTATGCCTTTTGGTTTATGTAATGCTCCGGGCATGTTCCAAATGTGCATGATGGCCATTTTCCATGACATGATCGAGGAAACAATGGAAGTCTTCATGGACGATTTCTCGGTCTTTAGGGATTCTTTCTCGTCATGCCTCTCCCATTTAGACAAAATGTTAAAATGACGCGAAGACACTAATTTAGTTCTAAATTAGGAGAAATGCCATTTTATGGTAAAAGAAGGCATTGTTCTAGGACATAAGATTTCAAAGTCCAGGAGTGAGGTCGACAAAGCTAAAGTTGATGTTATAGCTAAACTCCCTCATCCGACTTCCGTCAAAGGCGTTCGAAGTTTCATAGGTCACGTCGGGTTCTATCGTCAATTTATTCAATATTTTCCAAAATTGCCCGATCGATGACCCATCTTCTTGAAAAAGAAACCCCATTTATTTTCTCAAAAGAATGTATTGAAGCGTTTAATATACTTAAGAAAAAGTTAACCGAAGCCCAGTAAACTACTAAATTCGAAATCTTACACTATCTACCCTGAGAATCTACCCCGACCACAATTAAAGTCCAATAAGCATTCGAAATTTTAAAGAGCTTAAAATGAAAAACTCAAAGAAGCAAAGTTGTAAAGGAATCTAGTGGGAACAAAATTAATAAAAGCTACTAGGACTGAAAATCTCAAATAAGCTCAATAAGAGCTTATTTCTAAACTGATTACAGAAAGTGAGGTTTTGAGCTTATTTTCACTTAAACAGCCATAAAATACTCAAATTAAGCTTAATTCTAAAAAGGAAAAGTGATCTAGAAAGCTTATGATGTGCTTAATCTAGAAATGCAAAGAAATTAAAGCTTAAACTACTTTTATACTACTGAAATTGATCATGAAATAAGCAAACTCAGGAAATAAGCAAAGTAACACAAAATCCAAGTAAGCTAAAAACCTTAATAAGCTAAACTAGATTCTGAAACTTTAAGGACTTATTAACCTACTTATTATCCATCTAAATAAGCTATAAAATCTAGACTTATAAGCTAATTTAACTGATTAAGATCCTAAAGATTCTAAGTACTGTTTTTGGATTTTTCAGGCTTGTTATGACTTTTGACAGCTAAATTAAACTAGGAAAATAAGCTAGAAATTGCAAATTAAGACTTAAAATGTATTAAGCTATATTAAAACTTAAATCCTACTGAATTTGATAAGCTAAATCCTAAAATTGCTTATCTAAATTAAGCTAAGAACACAGCAGTACTAACTGAGGTTAGTACTGCTAGTGTAAAAGTTCAGCAGTACTTTCAAGTGAAAGTACTGCTGATGCAATTTGATTTTTAAGAACAAAATTAAGCTATGAAATAAGCTCGAAAATGAAAACTAAAACTGATTTTAAGATAAGCTACAACTAAACTTAATCCTACTTGAATTCTAAGCTAACAGTACTAACTTATGGTTAGTACTGGTAGTGTAAAGGCTTAGCAGTACTAACTTATGTTAGTACTGTTAGTGTAAAATGAAGGTACTGCTAGTGTAAATCAAGAATGCACTAATCCAAACACTACTTAATCATTATGACAGATTTGAGAAAAACTTTTAAAGAGAAATCTAATGAACAAGTACTAAATACCAGATAAAAACTAGCTTAAAACAAACTTAACAATCATGATTAAACAACTGAATAAGCAAAATTCTAAGATCTTAACTAATTAAACTAATGTTTTTGGATTTTATGAGTATTTATGACAGGAATTAATAACTAATGATCTATAACTATTTAAGCAAAAACAGACTAGAACATATAACTAATAAGCAATATAAGAGATATTTAAACACTAATAAGCAAAGAGAATAAGCAAATAAGCAATATTAAACATATAAGCAATAACTAAGCAATTAAACTGAAATTAGAGAAGAATGAAAAGAGAAACTTACTTAATCCTTTAGCTAAACAAAAGGAACCAATTAAGGCAGCTACAAGCTCCTTAGCTTATTAATAAGCTAAGGTATAAGTCCTTGGGATCTCTTCCAAGTTAAGATCCCCTTCCAAAAGCTCAAATCCAATAAGATCCATGTAAGATTAAACTAATTTAAGGTTTAGGTAAGATTAATACTGAATTTAAATAGCTCTATTTCAGCTTATAGACTGAAAGAGCTTCAAATGAGCTTATTAGCTTATTGAGACAATATGGCTTATAAAGAGAGCTTAAAGTTTGAAAATAAGAAGAGCTTTAGAAAATGAGATTTAAAACACTAAAGACTGAATTTCATTAATTAAAGAAACTGATTACATTACTTGAAAAAGGAAAATTACATTTACGGAAAAAAATACGAATTACTAAAAATTACATAAAAACTAGATTAAAAGGAAGACTCCCCGTGTGTGTGAGAATGAGGCCTATTTATAGTGCCAAGCTGAAGCTTCTAGGCCCTCTTGCCTTGCTCTCCAAATTTTCAATCTCAACCAATCATTTCTTTAATCATTTAAGCTTCTATTGTGGCCGTTGGATTGATTTGTGGACACCTAAGGATTGCCAGGCTGGCATTCTTTGATGTGACGTTTGTGTTAGTTATGTGAGTAGATTAGCACAAAAACCCACTTAAATTTGTGCTTTCTTCTCTTGTACATGATCCTCTCTTATGCGTTTTGGCCAATAGGAGCTTGATTTGACTGATTTGTCCATGGCATCTTGATATAGACCACTTAAATAGACGTCCTTGCCCCTCAATTTCTATTTGCCCTCTCTTTTACCTATGCTGGTGAAATGGAGAAGACGAGTGAATAGTAAATGGGTTTCCCGCCTATTTTTGGACAGTTAAAACTATTGGAGTTTGGGAGGTTTACACATTTGGCCCTAGTCTTCCTTTTCTCTTTTTCTAGTTATAAATAACTTCCGAAAATAGCAAGATTGGCCCTTGAGGATGTTACAAACAAGTCAAAGATAATAAGATCGACCTTTTGGTTCAACAATATGAACAATTCGTCATTTCCGAAGACGAATCTATAGATAGTGCTTTTGCTAGATTTAATACTATTATTACTAGTCTTAAAGCTCTTGATGAAGGTTATTCTAGTAAGAACTACGTAAGGAAGTTTCTTAGGGCTCTACATCCTAAATGGAGAGCAAAGGTCATGGCGATTGAAGAGTCAAAAGACTTAACATCACTATCTCTTGATGAGCTCATTGGAAACCTCAAAGTCCATGAGATGATCATCAAGAAAGATTCCGAAATAGTCAAAGCAAAAGTTGAAAGGAAATCTCTTGCTTTAAAGGCTAAGAAAGAATCTAGTGATGAAGAGTGTTCGACTTCCGGTAGTGAAGACGAAGAGTACGCCATGGCGGTAAGAGACTTCAAGAAGTTCTTTAAGAGAAGAGGTAGATTCGTGAGACAACCTCGGAACGACAAAAAGACCTTTCAAAGAAGCCGAGACGACAAAAACGGCAAAAGTGAAAGGAAGTGCTTTAGATGCGGAGATCCAAATCATCTTATTGGAGAATGTCCAAAGCCACCGAGAGACAAGAACCAAAGAGCATTTGTTGGAGGTTCTTGGAGCGATAGCGGTGAAGAAGATGATGAAAAGATCCAAGACGAGACATGTCTTGTAGCTCAAGCACCAAATGAGGTATGTTCCGAATCTTCTTACTTTAGTGATGAAAACTCATCAATTGATGATTTAGCTTTAGACAATGAATATGATAAATTGTGCAAAATGAGTTTAATGATAATCACTAAGAACAAAAGGTTAAAAGCTATTAGAAATAGTCTAGAAAATGAGCTTAGAGAATTAAAAGATAGATTATCCACACTCGAGAAAAACAAGGGAGTTGATCTCGATTGTGCAAAGTGTCATACACTTAAAATTGAAAATGAAAAGCTCAAAGAAGAATCTACTAGATTAAACAAATTTGAAAAGAGTACACATTGCTTGAATGAAATGTTAAGTAATCAAAAACCCTCCGGTGATAAATTAGGTTTAGGGTTTAATTCATTTGAAGCATCATCTAGTGGAACTAAGGAAATAAAATTTGTGAAAGCTCAGAAAAAGACGTGTTCTGATGGAGGTCCCATAATTATAGGCGGCCCCCTTAATGATCCGGCGGCCCCCAAAATAAATATGGGACCGCCCCCAGTTACACCTGGATCTGAGAAAACTGTGACTTTTCAAAAATCCATTTTGGGTCCTAGACCAAAACACATAATTGTAAAGAAAGTCAAAGTTCCCGTTGCTAGTGACAATGAAGTTAAACAATTCTATAAGCCATTGTCAAAACCCGGAGTTGGATTTTCGAAACCTAATTTTAGATCTAAAACTTCACCTCCTAGAAGAGTCAATAATAATTATTCTCGTCCTAAAACACCACAACCTAAAAGACATGTTGGTCGACAAAACCAACCCCATGGATTTCCCGTAACTTGGAACAACTTTCCACATCAAAGTTACATGCCATGGGAAATGTGTCTTCCATTCTCACATCCCAAACAATTGCATCAAATGCAAGGGATGTTTGGCACTAACAACTTTGGACCCATGAGATATTGGGGACCAAATGTTTGAGTTATTGTCTTATATAAATAGATATGCCTTGGAGTCGATTTGGAGCCCGACGAATGGATCAAGGATAGCGGATGTTCCAAACATATGACGGGCAACCGAAAGCTCTTCTCCACTTACAAGGCATACAATGGAGGTAACGTTATTTTTGGTAGTAATCTTCGCGGTAACATCATTGGCAAAGGTACGATTTCTAATGACTCTCTTAAAATAGATAATGTAGAACATGTTGATAATCTAGGATTCAACTTGCTAAGTATAGGACAAATATGTGATAATAAGTGTAGAGTAACTTTTTCTGAACATGATAGTGAAATCACTAAGGACGGTAAAGTGATAGGTAGAGGTATTAGGAAGAAAGGCTTATATGTGATGAAATTAGGAAATAAGCCTAAGGATCAAATTTGTCTAGCAACGATTGATGATAATTCCACTTTGTGGCATAGGAGATTAGGTCACGCAAATATGCGTCTCATTCAATCGTTAGCTTCTAAGGAATTAGTTAGGAACCTACCTAAGCTTAAGTTTGATCAACATTTTTGTGATGCTTGCAAAATTGGAAAACAAGCTCACGCTAGTCACAAAGCTAAGAATGTAGTCTCAACGACTAAATGCTTAGAACTTCTCCATATGGATCTTTTTGGTCCATCCGCCGTACGGAGCTACGGAGGAAATCGTTACACCCTAGTCATAGTAGATGACTACTCTAGGTATACTTGGACTAGATTTCTTAAGAATAAAACCGAAGCTTTCGATCAATTCGAAATATTTAGTAAGAAAATCCAAAATCAATTAGGATGTACAATAGTGTCAATAAGAACCGACCACGGTAGAGAATTTGATAATGAAGTGCAATTTGGAGAGTTTTGTAATGCCAATGGTATTACTCACAACTTCTCGGCTCCACGCACTCCTCAATCAAATGGCGTGGTTGAAAGGAAAAATAGGACACTTCAAGAAATGAGTAGAACAATGTTGAACGAGCAATCGTTACCACAAAAGTTTTGGTGTAACGCCGTAGATACTTCAACATATATTCTCAACCGAATCCTAATTAGAACCATCCTAGGAAAAACACCTTATGAAATCTTGAGAGGTAGGAAACCTACTCTTGACTATTTTAGAGTGTTTGGAAGCAAGTGCTTCATTCTAAACACTAAAGACTACCTTACCAAGTTTGACCCAAAGTCTTACGAAGGTGTCTTTCTAGGTTACTCCCAAAATAGTAAAGCCTATATCATTCTTAATAAACACACTAGGAAAATCGAAGAATCACTCAACGTGACATTCGATGAAACTCCTCCACCCTCTAAGACATCACCCTTGGTGGACGATGACTTAGATGAAGAAGAAGCTATTAGGGAAATCGAAAAGAAAAACCTAGAAAATGTTGTTGAGGATGAAACTTTAGAGATTGACGAAATAGTCAATATTAAGGAATCTAGGAACCATCCCCTAGAAAATGTCATAGGAAACCTCAACCAAAGAACCCTTAGATCACAAGCCCAAAACCAAAGTAACTTTTATTGTTTTATCTCTACCATAGAACCTAAGAATGTGAATGAAGCCTTAGGAGATGAAAGTTGGATAGTCGCCATGCAAGAAGAATTAAATCAATTCATTGCTAACGACGTTTGGGAGTTAGTTCCACAACCTAAGAATATGACAATTATAGGAACTAAGTGGGTGTTTAGAAATAAGTTAGACAAGAACGGTGTTGTTTCTCAAAATAAGGCTAGATTAGTTGCTCAAGGCTACAACCAACAAGAGGGCATCGATTATGATGAAACTTATGCCCCAGTTGCTAGACTTAAGTCTATTAGGATATTATTAGCTTATGCTTGCGCCTTAGATTTTAAATTATTCCAAATGGATGTAAAAAGTGCATTCCTGAACGGTTTTATCAATGAGGAGGTATACGTGGCACAACCTCTAGGATTCATTGATTTCGAAAAACCGGATCATGTTTATAAATTAAAGAAAGCTTTATATGGTCTTAAACAAGCACCCAAAGCTTGGTATGATAGATTAAAAGCTTTTCTTATTAAACATGAATATAAAATGGGAATGGTAGATAACACTCTTTTTACTAAGAAGAAAAGTTCAAATCTCATCATTGTTCAAATATATGTCGATGACATTATATTCGGTTCGACTTGTCAAGACATGTGTGATGAATTTGCCAAAATCATGCATGACGAGTTCGAGATGAGCTTGATAGGTGAACTTAACTTCTTCCTTGGATTGAAAATTAAACAAATGGAAGATGGTATATTCTTTAATTAATCTAAGTACATTAAAGAAATACTTAAGAAATTTGGTCTAGAAGACTTTAAACCAATGAAAACCTCCATGTCCTCCGATACTAAACTCATGAAAGACAAAGAATGTGAGTTGGTAGATAGTACCAAGTATCGAGGCATGATAGGTAGTCTATTATACCTAACGGCAAGTAGGCCCGATATCATGTTTAGTGTCTGCCTTTGTGCCCGCTTCCAAGAGGCTCCCAAAACCTCTCACCTTGAAGCGGTTAAGCGTATCTTCTGATACATTAAAAGCACTACGCACTTAGGATTATGGTATCCTAAGGGGACCGGCATAGAAACCGTAGTATATGCCGACTCTGATCATGCGGGAGATTATGTGGACCGAAAGAGCACTAGCGGTATTTGTACGTTCGTAGGATGTTGCTTGACATCTTGGTTCTCAAAGAAATAAACCGCTCTTGCTATATCCACTACCGAAGCCGAATACGTAAGCCGAAGCTGAATAGTAAGCCACAAAAGGCATGTCCAACAAGCTATATGGATAAACCAGCTTCTTATTACGACTACGACGTACGACTCGATGACGTTCCTATCATGTGCGACAACAAGGGCGCGATTGACCTTAGCAAAAACCCGGTGCAACATTCTCGTACCAAACACATCGAAATTAGTCTCTACTTTCTCCATGATAATGTCCAAAAAGGACATGTCTCAATCGAAAAAGTAACATCCGTTGACAACATTGCTGACATTCCACACAAAACCTCCTTAAACCGTGAATCGTTAACTATCAACGTCATTGGTTAGAATGAGAACACATTCCATAAATCATATTAAGTACGCTTCTCATTCTTCTGTTTCAATTCTAGTCCGTGTTCCATTCCGTGTCATGACAACTTAAAAACTTCATCCGAAGTACTTTAAGCATGTTTAATTAGCGAAATGCAAATTAAATTGTCACTCCTCTTCGTGAAATTTTTGTCAAAAATAAGTTCAAAATTACTGCCTCAGGGCGGCCCCCATATAGGCGGCCCCCTAATATATTTAGGACCGCCAGGAGATATGGGACCGCCATCAGCAGACCATATTTTAGACACTTAACCAAAAATTTTCTCAAAACACAAAAACAAATACTCCCTTACCTGTTGGTGCGACGAACACGACCCAGAACCCACCAAAACTCAAAATCAACCATTAAAAGTTTAATTGAAGATCAAATCAACACTAATAATCATTCCTAATATCACAAAGATCATCAATTGTACGTCATTTCATCTATTTTCTTTCAATTTGAGTCTAGGGTTCATGATGAACACCAAAAATTAAAATTGGGGGTTTTCTAATTTTTTTTCAACTTTGTGTAATTAAGAGTACTAGGATACAATGTATAACTAATATGCTTCCCGTAGATATAGGATTTGCATACATTAGTAAACTTGTTGAAAAATCTGATTTCAAACCAAAACCCCAATTTTATTTTCAAATCACTCACGTTAGGAACATCATAAAATTGTTGTTATGCATTGTTAATACAACCTAAAAACGTTTTCAAATACATGCATAATGACCTCATGAACAAATTTCAAGATACATAATTCATATGTATTTTTCGACTTGTTTGGTTGACCAAAATCAAACTAAGGGAGCGTTGGATAACTCTAGATGTTATATTTAGTCGTAGTTAATCGTATACTCCACAAATTGGTTGCATATAAGCACACACAGACATCTTGTTAAGTAAAGGAATCCTACTAAAATTAATCTCTTTTAAATTATAGGTGAAATGAATATGGAAGATGAATTACGATACACTAAATCATACATCCCAACAATCTCTGATGAAAAATATATTCCTGGTATCTTAAAACCCATCATTCAAAACCTAGAATTTAGATCAATTCATGAAAATCACCCTATATCCCCCGAATCTACTAAATACGATAATATTCAAAACCTCTTTCAAATTATCAAACTTGGAAAAATATATGAACTCCATGAAGAAATTTGTCCAAGATCTCTACTTGAATTTTACTCTTCAATAGAAATTAAACAAAGACAGAATCAAAACAAATTCCTTTAACATTTTGGGCTTTGAAGAGAACATTTAAATTCTCACTCAAATCATTTGCCTCAATTCTTTCCATTCCATATGAAGGAGAGTGTTCTTATTCTGAAGAACCCTCTCTTGACACATTAAAAACTAATCAAGAGTCAAACACAACTTATCAAACACACCTTGCAACACCAAAGAAAATCAACAATCAATCACAACAACCGGACAAACAATTTTTCAAAACAAAGTCCTCAAAGAGGAACTTCGTCTAGACATGAAATCTTGGAATGAAATCATTCAAGATAATGCCTTTGGCACATAAATGAATCACCATTCCTTACCGCATCATCATGTCACATAATGTACTGCATCCTAACAAGTACTCTTTTCAACTTTGCCTATCTTCCAAGCAAACGAGTTGAAAAGATTAAAAAAAATCAACCAAATTCTCCAATGCCATATGGAATGATTCTAAATCGTCTATATGAACATATCATCAAAATTAATCCTCATCTACAAAAATTAAAATACAACTCATATTGGGGATCCATGAAAATTTGGGTTCATCCCATTCATCTTCAATCCATCATCTACATATCTTCTGATGAAGTCTCAAGTGATGATTCTAATGCTACCTGAGATTTATCTTAATTATTACTTAACATATGTACTAGTATTATGATTATGTTCTTAATCTATGTTACTATTTCTTGTGTTTGTGTACAATATGTCTATGTCATGATTTCATGCTTGCTATATGACACTTAGCAAAAAAAAATTGTCATTTATGTGATTATACTTGGCCTCATTACATGATCTCTTTTCTTGAAATTAGTTATTTGACTAGATTGTATGATTCTTGATGAAATGGAGATACCATAATCACCCTTACAACCTTCTTAAGTCATTTCAACACAAAAGACTAATTTTTGGAAAAATTTAAAGTTCCAGAAAACGGCCCCCTAACAAGTTAGGCGGCCCCCTTATATATATGGGACCGCCAAACATTATGGGACCGCCAACAGCTAACACATTTCTCTTTAGTCTTTTCTCTTTTTCTGAGCCCTTGACTAACCTTTTGATAAAAAGCTGTCATTTCCCTTATTATCAAAACAATTTCTTACACCTCAACACTAGGATACCATGCCTTGCCATATATTTTCTTATATATGAACACCATATTCTTCATCACTACTCACCCAACACTTCTCAATCCTAATATGTCATCTCCTAGAAACTATGGTGAAAAGTCTCACAAATCAATCATAGATCCTTGGAGAAACACTCATTCCTTGCCTTACTCACCTCCTCTATCTCCAAACAACTCACTACCTAAATCTCCACCAAACTCTCCAATCTTTGATACCACTCCTTTGCCTACTTCTCCTAATTCATTAAACCCTACACCCTCTTACTTACCTCCACAAATCTCTACTCAAAATCATAGTATGAACCATTTGCACGAACTCCTACACCTTTCAAATCTTCTTGATATCAATATTCAACATGCAATTGAGTCAACTAATTGTTCACCTCCCTCCTCACCGTTCACTCATCCTCCTTTTCTCGACCAAATCAATTTTCATTCGGACTTTTGTCATTGTTGCCTGGGTACTCGTAAAGTATTCAATATCTTAAAAGATGACCTTAACCGAATCAAATCTCTCATCATTGGGCCCTCAACCCTTTTCCCTTCATCCATCACTACCAACTCTCCTTGAAACATCCTCATGAAGTCAAGAATCATCTACTAGTTTACTTTCATTAGATGCTTTAATATGTTGTGTTTTAGTTATGATTATCTCATGCTTGTATCATCATATATATTGTCCTTGTGACTATATATGATTTCTTTATGAATTTAAATGCACTTTACTTTATGAGTTTTTAAATGTGTGGATTATACTCTTAAGATATTTCTCATACTATGTTTGCTTGCACTTGTACTTCTAACCTTGTTTTGAAGCAAACAAATTATCGTTAGATCGATGCCTAGGTGTCCCGAACAAGGGGGAGCTTACATCAAGGGGGAGTCTTTTATCGTCGATTTCTTTCTCTCCTTTACGACTCGACGATCAACCTTTTTGGATTTGACAAAAAGGGGGAGAAATAGAATTAAACTGATTAATAATTTATAAACTTCTATTTTTATATTAAATGAGTTTATGTTTTGTCATCATCAAAAAGAGGGAGATTGTTAATATAAATAATGTCTAAAAACGTTATTTATATTTTTTTGACCTCTCAATGTTTTGATAATAACAAAATGTAAAAACGTTTATGATAAAATTAAAAGTTTATAAATTACTAATCATAAAATTCTATTTCTATGATTAATCACTTAAGGTATGGATAAACAAATCATTAAACATGATTAGTGATCAAGAAAATATTTTCCTTAAACCTTACATTTCTACAAATGTGTATTTATAAAAATATAAAAACAAAATATATATTCATTAAAAGAAATGTTTTATTAAAAACATAAAATTTGAAATTCAAATTTTCCCCCCAAAATAGAAGGTTCTATAACAGATACAACCTTCACCACAAAAGGACAAAAAAGGAAGCGTAGTCTAGTGGCGGCCCCCTTTTGGGCCTGGCAGCCCCCTTATATATAAGGACCGCCGGGACCGCCACCAACAACGGTCATTTTTTGTCCCCTATAAATACTGGGCCACCCCATCTAAAAAACAGAACCTCTTGCCACGAGTTTTCTCAGATCTATTTTTCTCTCTTCTTCCTTTCTTTCTAAAACACATATCTTGATCACTAACATACCTTGATCTTGTTTCAAGTGATTAATTCTTTCTTCCTCCCTTCTTCTTCTTCTTCTTCTAATCAAGTGCAAGAGAAGAACAATCGTATTCTTCTATATACGAATTGTTATCAAGTGATCTCTCTCTTCCTCCTCAAGATCACAAATCTTCATTACATATATTTAGTGTTGTTGTGTAAATTGGATTGTGTGTAGATCCAAGTGTGTAAATTGTGTATTGGTGTGATTTGGATTGTGTGTCAATCCAAGGGTATATATATCTTGTGAGTGTGTAAAGACTTAGTGAAGTCTTAGATTGGTTCTAGCTAAGATTAGGACTCGACATCTAGCTTAGTATCGGAAAAGAAAGTAAGCGACGTGTAAACGGTTTTCTCCACCTAAAGGGAGCTTGTTGACATAGTGAAATCTCGAGTGGAGTACTCAGGGAGTGGAGTAGGAACGAAGAGGTGCTTCGTTGCCGAACCACTATAAATCTTGATGTCTTGGTTTTATCGTTTCTTTCTTTATCCCTTTATATTATTATTGTTCATTTAGTTCATTACATTAGATAGTTTTTGTTGTGATTCATATTGTTGATTGATTGACATATAACTCGAATCAAACCATTTTATAAGCAAAGAATTTTAAACCGGTCAATTAACCTGTAAACTATTCAACACCCCCTTCTAGTTTCCACAGAGGCAAAACGTTGATATATGTCTTACGAGAACAAATGATAAATTTTGTAATAAACTCATATCTTTATATTGATAAATGGATCAAATGGTGAAGATTGTGTCCGGTTTCAACCGTTTTTTGAAATTAACAGGATGAGGATTGAGCAATCTACTAACCATCTAAATATCGTATAAAAGAATATGTTTTGTATAACTAAAATTTTCATTCAAAGAGATCAATGATTCAAAAAGAAAAATGAAATGGAAAATACAAAGTAGAGCTTTAACTATCTGTGATCATAAGGCAAAGTTCAAAGTTTGGAAAAGATTGTTTCAAAAACCGTTCAAAATGGTTTATGACTATCTAATGTACTCAGTTGGGTAAATGGTCTAAGTCATGTCCGGTTTCGACCGTTTTCTGCAATGAACAAAATGAGGAGTGAGTGACTTAGTGACCATCCAATTGATGTTACATTAGTGTGGTTGTATACTCATTGTTTTTAAAACATCTTTAGAAAACTTGTGATTTTGGAAAAGTTATCTCAATTTCTATCAAAAAGTTGTTTCTTTGTGTCACATAGTGGTACTCTTTTGCTAAAAAGGTTTCAAAGAATATAAAGTTATACTCTTGGATTTCTTAAACCATCAATGCTTGTCACAACTTGTGTTTTTGATATAGACACACTAAAACATATACAGATATGCTAAAAGATGAGGGTTTTCTTGATAGTATTTGCATGGTTTCTAGTATTTGTTTCATTGTGAATCTAGGAGATTGTATGATTTCCAAGAGTTTGTTGAAGGAGATTGGTAGTGTTAATAAGGTTGGTTCGTATATTGGTGTCGTCGTGCCAAATGGTTTTGAAATGAATCTGCTTTTGCAATCGTCAAGCTTTGTAACGAGTGAAAAGCGTCCATATGTTGATATTTCAGGTAAGGTGATATGATGCGTTTTTCAGTAATCAAATACATACTCGATGCATGAATCGACGATTGGAACGTACGTATGTAATTTTGTAAGACATGCATATGTTGTACGTACACATGTATGTTATTTTCTTAGTTTGGCATGCTCCTCACATGCTATTATCGCTAACCGGAAAAAAAATGATTAGCCTTTTAACTAACGGATATTTTTAACAGGAAGAAGGTTTCGGATTGGAACTATAGAGAATCAAAGGGTTATTGTCCGACAAGAGCGGGAAAGGCCTGGTAATGTGACTATAATAAAGAAACCTTTCCTAGCGTCGTTTGTTAGCAACATGTAGTACAGATTTGAATGGTGTCTTAATGATCACTTAATTGCTTGTTGTGTAGCTAAATGCAGGTATTACTACACAATTGTTGTTAAGCTTGTTCAACGTGAAAGGCGTTCTACACTTTGGTATTGCGGGAAATGCAAATAATGTACTTGAAATCGGAGATGTGACAATCCCCAAGTTTTGGGCTCATACCGGCTTGTGGTTATGGCAGGTATGATCAAATTAAAGGCTAGTTATTCAGGTTAAAATTTTCATGTATACAAAATTACGATTTTTTAACATATTGAAGCAACTTTGCCACTATAGAGAAATGGAGGGCGTGAAGACGAGTTACCTTTGGAATCCAATGGGGACTACACAAGAAGCATCGGCTACTTAAAGTTCTCGGACTACAATAATGACACAGCCACACAAAACAAAGAGTACTTCAAAGACAATCTTTTGAACCGCGTTTGGTATCAACCAGAAGAAGTGTTCCCAATCAACACAACCCCTGAAACCAGACAACATGCATTTTGGGTACCCGTTTGACAAGCACTACTACGCGCTTGCTAAGAAACTCGAGGTACCGTACCACTATTTCTATTCATAAATTCTTCCTTATTTCGGAAACAAGATGACTGAAACCATATTTTGTGATTTTGTGTAGGGAATGAAGTTGGAGCAATGTATAAATGCGACAACTTGTTTACCAAGGACGCCTAAAGTTGCAAGAGTTGAGAAAGGTGCAAGTGCAAATACATTTGTAGATAATGGAGCTTATAGAGCATTTCTAAGTACAAAATTTAACGTGACACCAATCGATATGGAGAGTGCTGCAGTTGCACTAACTTGTTATCAGCAAGAAGTTCCATTTATTGCGATTAGAGCTCTTTCGGATTTAGCTGGAGGAGGGTCTGAAGTTTCTAATGAAGCTTCTAACTTTGCACCTTTAGCAGCTCAATGCAGTTGCTGCATTGGTTAAATTAGTGACATTATTGCCCTCATAATAATGTACTTTTTTGGAATTTTCCAAAAGCTAGTTGGATTTTCTATTTGTATGTAAGTGTATTTGTAAATGTCAATGATTTCTTGATTTGTAATGGTATTATTTAACAAATTCTTGTTCCTTGGAAAGTTGTAAAAAAATGAAATTGAATGTTTAAATTCAAATCAATAATTGTTCAGTGTTTGGTAAGATCGAAAATCAAAAAACAAAAACCAAAATTCTAAGTAGACGCGGTTGCTCTATTGGCTCCGCATCAGAAAAAACTTTAGCATATCCTGTATATCAGAAAAGAAGTTCGAAATCGAATAAAAAAGATTCACTTTCATTAGTTTTATAGGTAAGACAATAAACAAGTTACCAGTCCTTCTTGCTTATTAGGTTTTTGTGCTTATGTGTCATAATAAGCTTATATAAGCCGAAAAGTTTCAAAATGAGCCACAAAAAGTGAGCTTATAAAACATAAGCCGAAAACCACATAAGCCATAAGCCCGCTATATAAGCCGAAACAAACACCCTTACTCATTTTGTTTGTTATTCTTTGGTGGACAAAGTCAAACAAGGTTGCTTGATCTTTAAATATCCAAAACCAAACAATCCAAACTTTTATAACAAATTTGGAATATTTTTATTGCAGATTAAATCGACAGTAATACCGGATAAAGATTCTAATCCAAACTGTCTACAAGAAACTTTTCTTGCTGGACTTTATTTATCAGACTATGATACCGCAATGATCTGCTAATCGTTTATCACAAGAAAAACATAATCTTTCTTCATAACATGACTGAC
The DNA here is from genome assembly GCA_026074375.1 of Tanacetum coccineum. Classification (NCBI taxonomy): domain Eukaryota; kingdom Viridiplantae; phylum Streptophyta; class Magnoliopsida; order Asterales; family Asteraceae; genus Tanacetum; species Tanacetum coccineum. Next base: position 8,370 of record BQNB010008336.1, on the reverse strand, counting down.
TTTCTTATGCAAAATCTTGTCTTAATATATGATTCTACGTCTAAGTAGAAAAAAAACATTAACAAACGTTAACTCATTGCTAGATTCATGGTTTACAAACTGATTCCTTATAAATTTGAATCTTTCTTCTTTTTCGGTAATTCTTTATGGAAGACAGTGAGAGCCAGATTAGTGATGGAAAGCATGCACCGCCTAAAGACTTCGTATGTCCAATAACGACGTGTATATTTAACGATCCAGTTACTTTAGAAACTGGTCAGACTTACGAACGTGAAGCTATTCAAGAATGGATAGATAAAGGAAACTTGACGTGCCCGATCACGCACCAGAAGCTTCACAATGTTCAACTTCCGAAAACTAATTATGTCCTCAAACGGCTAATTGCTAGCTGGAAAGAGTTAACACCAGGAAATGAGTTTCATAGTCCAGAAAACACGGATGTTCTGGGGATCCTATACCTCATTGGTATTATCTCCAAAAGTCATAAGCCGAGCTACTACTGATGGAACGGTTAATGAGCTAAGACTTGTGATCACGGATCTTTGTACTTCACAAATTTTGAAAAAAGCTGAGTTGGCAGTTCTTAAAATTGAGAGATTCTGGCAGGAAGCGAAGATGGAGGATGAGATTCAAACCATGTTGTCAAAACCGCCTGTTATTAATGGATTTGTGGAGATTCTATTCAATTCGGTTGACACCCGAGTGTTGAAAGCCACAGTTTTTCTCCTTTGTGAGGTGGGCTCAAGAGATAGTAATGTGATATCGACTCTAACACGAGTGTATTCTGATGTTGAATGTATAATCGCCTTATTCAAGAAAGGTTTGTTTGAGGCCGTTTGATTTATTTGTTAAAACCTTCTATTTCCACCTTTCTTGAATTGGACATGGCGGATTCACTTTTATGCGTTGTTCAGAAACGAGAAGATGAGTTTTTGAAAATGTGTATGAGACCGAAAGCAGCTTCTGTGATGTTATTGGCACAAATCACTGAAAATGACGATGATGGTGTCGTTTTAGAAGTCATTAAAAGTATTGTTTCTAGTAAGGCAATGGAATCCATTATCAAAAGCTTCAAATCAGAGTCCACAGAAGAAAGAATTGCAGCAATGAAAATACTTTTGAGACGCATACAAGAAAACGGAAAATGTAGAAACGTTGTTGCTGATAAGGCTGAACTTGCTCCGGTTTTAGAGTCCTTTCTTGATGCCAATGATCAAGATCGGTTTGCTATCGTACAGTTTCTTTCCGAATTAGTAAGACTAAACAGGTACATGCTTCGTCCTATGTTATATCATGGGACTAACCCGTGATTTTATTCACATACATGTAATAGAGTATGATTATGGGGGATTTTTTTCTTTTATATTAGGAGAACATTCAATGATCAAATCCTACATATCATAAAAGATGAAGGCACTTTTAGTACAATGCATACGTTACTCATATACCTACAAACCGCTCTCACGGATCAGTCCCCGATCATTGCTGGTCTCCTTCTTCAGCTCGATCTTGTGGTTTGACTCTCAACTTCTACATATATACATCCTTCATATGTTGTAAACAGTAGAAAAAAAAATACTTTTTTAATTGTAGGCGGCGGAACCAAGAAAGATGAGTATTTATAGAGAAGAAGCTATAGATAATAATCTTGTATCGTGTCTCAAGAATACGGCCCTAGTTTATTAATATACGAAAAGAGTAGTACATCCCAAATTGACGAAAGGTTAGTTAATTTTTTTTTTTGACGAAAGGGTTAGTTTAATACCTGCACAAGTAGTAGAGAATATGATTCAATATTTCAATTCCTAATGAATAATCATCCGTTGGGATAAGTTCAAGACACTCCATTCTTGGTGCAAAATCACCAAAATCATCGATCACACCATCGGACTCGGCCTCCACAAACAACACACCTTGTCCTTGACAATCGATCTCAATCCGATCATCCTCGTCTTCTTTTAGTCGCCCCGCCACCGGATAAAATGCAACCAAAACACTTTCCAAAGCATCCTTAATCACTTTCGTATCAAAGAAGTTGGTGGCAGCCCCATTGGAACGGTACGGTCTGTATCTTGTGTTCCAAAGAAAAAGAGCCCAAAAAACATTTTTTATACACGGTCTATGTATCTTGTGGCGAGCTCTATGAAAAAAAAAACATAATCAAATCTTGTGTTCCAACCGAACCAAACAGACACGTAAACTCGTTACATATGCGTAAACCCAAAAAACATTTTGCCTTCAATAAGGATCTTATGTAATTAACAAAGCCTTGAATTCATAAATTCAATTCTTATATCAGGAATATGTGTAGATCGTTTCAAGAAACACAAGATTTGATTTGCTAATTATTATTATGAGAATCGAATCTTGTGAAGAACAAAGAAACAATAGATCATGGGTGAAAGGTTTTTGAATGATATGAAAGAGAAAGAGAAATTAATGATCCAGATCCTATAATCTTTTACTTAGTAAAGAAAAACGTCAAGTGGGGTATTCGTATTTCAAAAAAACCAAATCATATCTTATTTAGTAAGATTTTTTTAATTATTATTTTAAAAAAATAATTAAAAAATAATTAAAGCTCATTATTTCTTAATTTGACCAAAATTTTATAAAATTCGGTTTTATACTTGGATGTATAAAAAAAAGAAAATACACATGTACTTGAAAACTCATTATGTATAGTTCTGGACCGATATGTAAAATAATTAAGAAACACGGTAACAACCAAATATCAACATCAAATCCCAGAGACACAACCAAACCTTCTCATAACCTTCTGAAGCTATGATCTAACTTTACCCGAATCAAATCAATAAGACAACCAAAATCATCGATATTGAAATCATCTTTAGGACCTTCGACATCTAGGTATATTAATCTACTGTAATTTATTTATCCATATGTGCCTTAACCTTAATTATTTATGAGAATTAATTTTGTTGTATTCCAAAGTTAGGATTTTCATGGGTCTTTTATTTTTAGATTATATGTCATTATATTGTTGTGGTTAACAATGGAATAATTTTATTTTTTATAACGATTATACTAAAATACATGTTTTTTTTATGGTGAAGGAAGGAGTGGGAATATATGGGATTCGATTATCAAAGACCATTCCAATGGCGAGGTCATCGAAAAAGCTACAAGGTGCGTTTTAATTTTTGTATTTTTCTCTTCTCAGTGTGTTATCTATGTAGCGACAAAGTTGAACATTTTTTGTCATGGTTGTGTGACTCAAATTTTTCGGTGGGTAGTTTAGACAAGTCGGCTACTATTGAAATATAAAGATGAATCGTTATGTTGTTTGTGGTCATGATTGATACTAGTCCTGCGTGAGGCTTTGCGTAGTCAGTAACATGGTTCATATAGTTTAGCCACTCAACATCTCTTTTCAGCCAATATTAATTGAGATCTTAGGACCCTGATTGTTTATCTTTGAGTGCAAAGTGATTGTCTGTTTATCTTTGACTGATTGTTTATATTAGTTTAGATCTAAGGACCTGATTCTTTGTTTATCTTTGACTGCAAAGTGATCAATATAAACTAGAAGTTTAGAATTGCCAACAGACTGTTTCTAATATGAATGCAACAAGTGGGTGATTATGAACTCGGATACTAAAAGACTCCTGAAACTCTGAAAGTCAATGATGCAGTTAGAGATGAAGTTTTGATACATTGCCCAAGAGACTGAGGTAGTCTTTTGCTTGCTAAATATTCCATTCTCTGTATATTATTGTTTTTTGTGAACTCTGTCATATAAAATCGCCCTCTATTTAAAACAACATTTGCATTGATACTTAGTAGGCCCAAGCTACAAAGATTGTACAATGAGGGATGAATTTCATGAATGAAAACCAAGCAACCAAATAGCAAAAATGGAATATGGCGTTGCCCTCTAACGTTTGTATTGATTGAAAATATTAAAACCATAACCCAACCATACTTTGGCTCACTGTAAAATCATGCAGCACCTTCCATACATTTTTTTACAATTTGTGGTGAAACAAAATCAGTATTGATGTAATTAAACAGTGATTCGTGACGCGTGTCGAACCCTATCGTGTATTATTATGGAGAACTTCAGGTTCTTCCCCGGTAGCTCAAAGGATCCTGATGGAATTGTCCAGTTTCTCGGTGGAAAGACAAGTGTTAGTGAAGCAACTAATGATGTCATAAAATATTTTACTGCTACGGTAAGTTTGTGTGATCATGTATCTATCTTTGATCCCTCCATCCTTTTGATTTCCTTAACTAAACTAATGGATGAACAATTCAGATTACGAAGTGGCAGTTCCTGAAGGGCTTCCATTGGCTGTAACATTAACGTTAGTATAATGCCGCATTACACCAATGTTCATTTTGGTTTGTGTTACTAAATTTATCTTTACTATATAGGTTAGCATACTCGATGAAGAAATAGGTGCGATGCTATGAGTTTTCTCAAGTTCTCACATTTTCTAAAGAGTTTAAATTTATCTAGGGATGGCAGGAATATTGTTTGAACAATTTGTACATCAAGAAAAGACCCGTTTGAATTGTAAAAATCAAAGTCTAATAGTATATTACCTATGCATTGCTATTTGCAGATCGCAATTATAGGTCGGCCAAATTTTGTGAATTCCATCCAGTCTACTCAACCATGGAGTATGGTATGCATTGCTATCATTTTTGTTACAATAAAGAACCATATGAATTATTCAAAATACAATAATTTCCTGATGATTGAGTGTATATATGATTTAGATTGCAGAGTAAAATGGCAATATGTAGAGACATGGCTGGAACAACATGGGATCTTGTGGAAGCGAATATAAGGTTCAAGGTATCCCTGTCGAGAAGATAAGATGAAGATGGGTATGAATGAATGCAATTGGAGATGGAAATAACAAAGAGATCGAGTCAGAAGAGATTTATCACAATGAGTTTAGTCAAAGCAACTCAAATTGACGTAAGAGATTTATCACAACTTGATGTAAACTCACAAGAGA